>LGRX02033177.1:0-25880 GCA_001247695.2 Cymbomonas tetramitiformis | reverse complement strand
AGGGATGTGCTCCAGGTCCTGAGGGATGTGCTCCAGGTCCTGAGGGATGTGCTCGAGGTCCTGTGGGATGTGCTCGACGTCCTGAGGGATGTGCTCGAGGTCCTGATCGGGCAGATGGGTGCGCGGACTCCACAGGTGGTGCACCGGTGGGCGGAGGTTCTGAAGCTATTTAACTCGCGGACTTGCCAGCTCGTGCTCGGTGCGGGTGCTATGCAGGTGCACCTCTCCCTGCCCTCGCCCGCCATGTGCCTTCGGGTATTGTCTGCTTGCGCTGGCAAAGGGGGTCTGCATCACCCTCACAGAACCCCATGAAATAGCCGCGACACTCTGAGGGCTGTACCTTTCCCTTGGATGCCCACCATGGTGATCCGAGGGCTGTGATTAACGTTGGTTGGAACGGAGGCTGTACATCAGGTGGCAGGACTCAAGTCGATCACAGCCAAGCATCTCGCACTAGCCAATCAGAGCCTCACACTGATTCTCGGACTGCTTCCTCACATTCGCAGAGGTGGGCCCCAGGCCGCACTGCCAGTCACCTTGCCTCGCACACTCCTGCCGCCGCATGCAGGCAGGTCAGCCTTGATGTGAAGACTGCTCCTGTGGGACATATCAATACGTGTGTACATCAACGTGTCAGATCGAATATTGAATACAGATCAGATTCGGTCTTGAATACAGACAGGAGAATATAGAGTGTGTCAGATCGAAGATCTAATACCGGAAACGGAACATGGAGCGTGTCATATACATGAATGCATATGTGACGCATGCATCTGGGGCATCTCGGCCAGAAGTGGAGGGAGTGGGGTGGGGCCTTTGGGGGGTGTCACGCGCTCAGCTTTGAAGGCGCTGCTGCCAGAGGCCAGGCACCATCTGATGGGGAATGTGCTGGATCGCCTCAGCCAGGCACGCTCTGAGCCTCGGCAGCCCCACCAGCGCCTTCCAGCTGCCTGCTCCTTCACACCCATCCCCGCCCCACCCCACCCCACTCAGTGATGCGGCGCACCTTTATCATCAAATTTGGGTCAACCTGACGAATTTGATGATAAAGGTGCGTCGCATCACTTAAAACAAGTGGCAAAAATAGTACTAGTTAAAGCAATAGAATCAAAGGAATTGATGGGCAACTCGGCGCCGGGTAGTACAACTGTATCACTCATCAATGAGTTGTAACGGATGCTGTCCCCTTCCTCCGACACGTCGCGAGCCTTCATTCACGGGCTCAACGTATGGTTCACCTGAACAGTCTGGGACAGTCGACCAAGACCCCGAAGGCACTGTCCTATGGCTTTGGACACAAATTTGTGGCAGACCATCGAACCATGCAGATATCCGCCTCTCTTGTTCGAGTAGCACCCACGCTTGCTGGCACGTGAGCTTTTGCCGCCTTTAGCCGGTGCCAACTGTTGGACTGGCTTCGATCGATTGGGTCGCAGTGGTAAGCGGGGGCGGAGGGGATTTGCTTGGATCGATCGGGGTATCGGGGTATTTGGGCATCAGGGTATCGGGGTATCGGGGTATTTGGGCATCAGGGTATCGGGGTATTTGGGCATCAGGGTATCGGGGTATCGGGTATCGGGGTATTTGGGCATCAGGGTATCGGGGTATCGGGGTGCGCGTTGCAGGACTACGGATTGCACCGCGACGAGATCCACTCGAAGCTGCTGGCCATCATGCAGGAGCGGCTGCTGGTGCACAGCCGGCAGCTACCCTCCATCGTGGAGCTGTGGATGAGGGACAAGGAGGATGCCGACGTGGAACCTAGCGATTTTGCCAAGGCGTTGGTGAAGGAGGTAAGGGGCGGCGCACCCAGGGAAGCCTGCAGCAGCGCCTCCTCACCCCATGCTGTTTTGGCACCTGGAGGGATGAATTGATCCGACGAATGGCGGCGTACAGCAGCGAATTGATGGCGCACGTTGCCTGCACTGCGTGAGGAACAAGCTGCGTTCTATCCAGGTCACTAGGGTGGCACCCCGTGCCCTCTCCGGCGAGGTCGCGACTGCCTGAAAAATATGATCGTGTTCGATTGCGATCCCTGCGGCTGTTGGGCAGACCCCAGCCACGCGCTCGTGCAAGTCCTTATGGTGCATACTCGGTGGAGGGTCAGGCATTGCCACTAGCAGTGAATCGTCCTATGGGGAAACTGCGAGGTACCTGCAAGCAACCTAGGCCAATCACCTCTGGGTTGCGGATTTCGGAGGACGGAGCGGGGTGTGGGCCGAGGGCGCAGATCGGGGTGCTGCAGCGTGTGCTGACACCTCTGCTGCTTCAATCTGAGCTCTACAGCATCTTCGGCCGAGTCTCCACGAACTTCAATAACCGCCTCATCGAGGCTTTCCGGAAGTATGGCGCTCATGCTCCGCGCCACCATTCACCTGCCCCCGCATCCACGGCACCTGCCACCTGACGAGCGCGCGTTCTGCTGGCGCGGGGAAGGCATAGCGAGTCGCGCCGCCGCGCAAGAGCGTGACGTGGACAGCCCTCGAGCTCGGCCAGGACTCGGCCTGCGTCTCGTGATTGCAGAAGGGAGCCGGTCCGCTTGTGAAGGGAGACTCGGGGCGAGGGGCGCAGACTGGAGCTGAGCGCCCCGGTGACGCAGCGCCACGCGTACTGCGACGGCATGCACATCGCTAACTGTCTGCGCTCGCTGCCACGTCAGACCACGGTATCTACGCATCCTTTACAAAGACCCGCTGCACCGTTTGGTCCATGATTGCTGTGTTCGCTTCCCCTGTTTCGGGAGACATCTGCTCAAAAGCTCGGAGGTGCATGGGCACTTAATGCATAGAAACAGAGAAGGTGATACCCTGCACAGGGTATACGGTCCCCAGGCCCTGCTCTGGGGCATAGGATAGGGTACTCGGCTTCGTCTGGCATGGGCATTTGGTATATAGGATAGAGTGTTCACCATGAATGATGAGATGAGACGCGGCAGCCGTCATTGCAAGTAGAATTGCGGGTGGTCGTGGGGCATGCAGGACGGAGTGGACTCCCCAGGGGCGCTGCAAGAGTTCCTCCACCATCGCTTCGCAGATGCCATGGGTGACAGCCAGTGACCGTCAGATGCCATGGGTGACAGCCAGTGATCGTCAGATGCCATGGTTGACAGCCAGTGACCGTCAGATGCCATGTGTGACAGCCAGTGACCGTCAGGTGCCATGGGTGACCGCCAGTGACCGTCCACTTGCATGTTGCTTCGCCTTTATGTGGCGCAGTGGCAGTGCACGATATCCTGCTATCTCCTATCGATGGCCTAACTTGGATATCAGCCAATGCAGCTTCTCGCAAAATGACTCTTCGGACTTGGGATGATCTTCAGACATCTTCTAGCATCGGATGTCACTCGCGCAGATTCCAAGGCAGTGCAACCAGTTGTTTGATTGGGACAGATATATGCTTGGGTGAGCATAAGTGACAAGGTCCGTATGCGAGATTATATATCGGTGCTGGAGCTATCTGCGGACAGTGCAATACCATTGCAACGGTATGGATGCTTGTGCTTGTTATATTATATTTAAACACTCTGAGACAAATGGAACATTCATTGTCTGAGCACCCATATTCTGATCGATCAAGTTATCTACAACTCCGCAATAGGGATCATCTATCAAAATAGAGGCACCGTGGAATATTAGTCGGACAACAATCAATAGATGTATTTATGTTCGGTGTCAATATATTACTTATGATGATGAAAAGCCATCAACGGATACCCCAAATTCGGGGATATTTTTTCGAGAATGTTTTGTCGGAATGGAAATATTACGTGAGTAATGAATTCCGTTCCATGTAGCTGAAATTTGGCCGAAAACGAAATTTAGAAAGAAATGTGTGAGCTTAACCTCTGTTTCAAGAATTAATATTTGTGAACATGGATTATGTTCGTTCCATTGGTATGACGAGTCTTTAGTCTGGGTGGCATCCAATAGCTTCATGCGTGTCACGGATTCTCGCCTGACACGGATCATCGATGCGTATCGCGGATGATGCAGTCACCACGCGTGAGTTGTGACACAAGTGCTCCTGATGCTGGCACATGCTGTTATGTCGGATCAAATAATCAGGCATAGTCGCATATGGCATGTCGATGTTGCCTCGAGTTGCATCAGAATTTTGAGCTGTCGACTGGACCTTTCAAACACCAATACGAACACCTCGCGCTGCACAAATTCATCTTTCACAATCTTCATATACATACGGCAGCGACTGTTATTCTGTGGCAGCCCTCCTGCGCGCACTCACGTTTCAACAGATTCACTTCATCGACATATTAGAATTGCCTTCGTTTGATTGGCATGCCCTTCACGGGTAGGCAATTTAATTTAGATTATTTCTCTCTGATTTTAGATTAACCCATTTTTCATGTTGATTTTAGATTAAGTTTTTTTTATCTCATCCGGCTATTACCGGTGCATGCATCCATGACGCTGTACTGTACCTGTTGAGCTATCGCCATGCCATGCGAAATATTACACTGAAGAGTTGTCTTGCCGTGATGTCCATATGTCCGAATGGAACCAAAAACCGTTGGATTAAAATCGAACGGATTTTGGTTCCATTCGGAAAGATTCACGGCCGTGAATCTAAAAGTCACGGCCGTGAATAACGACTTTGTCCGCATAATGACTTTTATTATTTGCCATCTTTGCCACAATAGACACTCACGGCGTGTTCTGCTTGAAAAAAAGTAAGTAACTTGAAGCCTTGAGCTTCAAGTTACCGAAAGATATGTATCTTGGCAGTATTCGTGCCAAGTTTCGTGCTCTAGGACGCACGGGAAGCCCTCGGCTGTTTGGCATCTTTGGGTTTGGGTGTCACGTTCGAACCCAAACCCAAAACATCTGCCTTAGAAATAAATTGCGTGTTTCGCGCACAAGTAACTTGAAGCCTTGAGCTTCAGGTAACTTAAATATATGTATCTTATATGTATCTTGGCAGTATTTGTGCCAAGTTTCGCGCTCTAGGACGCACGGGAAGCCCTCGGCTGTTTGGCATCTTTGGGTTTGGGTGTCATGTTCGAACCCAAACCCAAAACATCTGCCTTAGAAATAAATTGCGCGTTTCGCGCACAAGTAACTTGAAGCCTTGAGCTTCTGGTAACTTAAATATATGTATCTTGGCAGTATTCGTGCCAAGTTTCGTGCTCTAGGACGCACGGGAAGCCCTCGGCTGTTTGGCATCTTTGGGTTTGGGTGTCACGGTCGAACCCAAACCCAAAGCATCTGCCTTAGAAATAGATTGCGCGTTTCGCGCACAAGTAACTTGAAGCCTTGAGCTTCTGGTAACTTAAATATATGTACCATGGTAGTATTCGTGCCAAGTTTCGTGCGTTAGGACGCACGGGAAGCCCTCGGCTGTTTGGCATCTTTGGGTTTGGGTGTGACCTTCGAACCCAAACCCAAAGGCAAAGGCATAGGACAGTTTCGTAGATTCTGTCCCGATGCCTTTGCAACCTCGCTTGCTAGCTCATATTACAATGAATATTCAACATTCAAGCGTTGGATACCCCACGCCAACGGGAAGCGCTCGGCTGATTTGTTATTTGGGTATGCGCACCCAAATGACAAAAAACGCATCTTTGAAACTCGTTAGTTTCAAAGATGCGTGGCCGATGCCTTCGTGCTTATGTGTGGTAATCCATATGAAATATTCCATGGAATAAATGTGAATATCCCGCACAAACGTGAAGCGCTCGGCCGTTTTGTAAAATTAGGGTGCACCCAAAATACAAAACGCATCTTTGAAACTCGGAAGTTTCAAAGATGCTTGCCGGTCGCGTGCAGCGGTAAAAGGCAAGTCAAAGGGTTTAGGATATAGAAGAAGTACAGGGGCCTTTTTTAAAAGCAGAACACGCCAGCGAACAAAGCTTTTTGGAGGCTTCCTCATGATGGCTAGCGGGAACTAGAGCGTTTGACCTGTGTGCACATGATTTGAACAGGAGTCGTGAAAAGGACCACCGGGCATAGCCGGATGACATAAAGAAAACTTAATCTAAAATCAACATGAAAAAGAGTTAATCTAAAATCAGCAATAAATAATCTAAATTAAATATTTTTCCCCCTTCACGCCCTGACCGAGTCCCCGGGCAGGCCCAGTTACGTGCGGAGGCGCCAGCGACATGCTTAGATTTCGCTAAAAGTGCGCAGGACAGCACTCGGCGGCTTCACTTTACCCTCTCCATCGCATCGTGGCGTTTGTGTATAGGGGTTGCGATTGTGGCGGTTTGTTTAGATCTTTGTTATTTCAGATGGCAATAGCGTGACTAGAGAGTGTTCCGGCCTTGCCGACTATGCTATGGTAGGTTGGGATTTGCGCAAGAGGCACGGCTGGGTTTCAACGCGCCGAACCGTCTATACTTCTGCAGGGCACATGCCTGCTTTGTTTGACTTTTTGTTTCAAGTGGTAGCAGCGCGACTGCGGACTGTCCCCTGTGGGATCTCTCCCCGGTCTTTGCCGACGATGCTATCGCAGCATGAGACGTTTGCACGTTTTCTCAACTCGTATCTTAATTCGCTGCACCGTATATAATTCTGCAGGCGGTTGAACGATCACGCTGGGTGCCCCCTGCACCTGAAGACTCTGAGTTGTATAAACTCTGGCAGAACCTCGCCGTTCAAGGAAGTTGCTGCTTTGTTGGTGACTTTAGCAGTTGTTAACTTTAGATAATTTCTGTTAGCATCACTGACAATTGTCTGCCTGTATGGGTACGGGCATCCCGCACGATGCTCACGGTGGAGCTGAAGCTTGATCTCAAGCATCGTAAAATAAATATGCCTATCAAATGTCATGTATGGCACGACAGGATATCCATGACAGGATATCCTCCATATTTAAGGTACATATTGCAGGACCCTTCGAGGCACGAAATTTTGGCTTAGCTGCTGGGATATACCGGTAGCCCCGCAGGATTGGACTAGGTAGCGGCAAATTAGAAAGATAATCTCAAGTTATATATAACTTATTGTAATATGTTGTAATATATTTTGTTCCTCAAGATATTAGTAGTAACGTGGCGAGGATTTTGGGGCAATATCTATACATCAAAATCGGAATCGCCAGTGTTGAGAACCGCTGGTCGATTAACAAGCCACCCAACAGCGGATAGCTGGCTGTGCTGCTGAATTGTAATTGCGCAATTACATTGTACAGAACGTGCACATCAGAGATATGGTTGCTAAAGATACTGTACACATGTTACACATGTTACACATGTTACACATGTTACACATGTTACACATGAGCAGGGCCCACACGTGCTACGGACACAGCATGCATAAACTAACATGCTGGGACTGCCAACGGCAATGCACTATCGGGAATGGATAGAGCTTTTAGGTTCTGCTCAGCCATTGCCTCCGGCTCTGGTTGACCCAAGAGCTCACGCCGTCTAGCCAGCAGTGCCTCCATCCGCTCCCGGTGTTCCTCAGCTCCCACAAGCATCGATTTCACCACTACCTCCTCGCCATCGAATTCATCCTGCAGGCATGTAACAACTCTTGAGTAAGGAACATCAAGTCTCCGCCCTCATATTTGACTATTATAGCAGGAACAATATCTGAGCAGTGAAAGTGCATGCATTTCTCAACCTCTCTCAAACCATCCACACACCTCATGGGTGGGCATGATGTGTGTACAACACGCGGCTGATGTCAAAACTATTACGGCAATTAAGTCAATGAACGGCCCCATACGAAACGCTGCAACTTTTCACATCAGCTACACACATCTGGAGAATCCAGACTCTGTGCAGGGTTCCCCCACCAAACGCCCGCAACTGCTTCACCGATGGGCAGGCAATGTGAGAGAGGAGGCAAAGAACAAGCAAAGCACACCTTTCTGACAACACGGACGGTCTCCCATCGTTCAAAGCGCTTAATGAGCTCCTCGCATTCCTCCACTTCCTTGTCAATTCTATCGAGAGTCCGTTGCAATGTAGCACCGGTCATCTGCGCGCGGTTTGCTACGTTGCCGCATCGCTCCCCGAAGCGCAGCGCCTGCAAAGAACAGTTCAACATTCTGACACCACATCGTGCGTACGTATATTGATTAGGCATCCGTGATCTCAGGATGCAGTTACCAACAGACACGAAGACGCCAAGGAATGGATGGAAGGTGCACTACATCACGAGTACACGCAGGGCAGATGCGCTCATACGTCCTGGGCAGAACAAGGGCGGTCATCGTGCATGCCATCGTACGTACCTGCACCGTCTCCAGAGCGTGGCGGGCTTCCACAGACGCAGTCACTACAACCAAGGTCTTCGAATTCCCTCCGAGTGCCGAGGACAAGAGCATCGTCAACTTGGAGTCCTGTGATAGGCACAACTAGAGTTTACCGGGCAGCCAACACAGCGCAGGCAGCTTGATCAATCAGGAGCTGTTCTTAATGCAAACGCCTCCGTCAAAGGATCCGTCCCCTTCAACGATCGAATTCTTGTGGACCCTTCAAGGAAGTGAACCACCCCCCTTCATGTAGGCATGCAAGCTGTGCATGCTACGTAATGTATACGCCGGTCACCAGTCGTGTTGCATTTCATGTGGCCGAGGTTGTCACACTACGCAGGGGTAGTTATGAAGACCACGGGGCGGAGATTGATGCTCTCCGCAAAATGAAGAAGAAGAGCTCTGCCTGCGCTGAGGAGCGCTGTGAGTTTAGCGACATGCAAACTGCGCCGTACCTGATATGGAATGTACGGATCTGGCCGCCCATCGAGAGCCGCCTGCTCCCGGTCATTCAGCCCATCGATGCACTTCTTCAACGCAAATAGGCCCTGTGACCCACGTAGAGTACGCAAACACATCTCCTCAGCACTCAGAGCCACGCATCGCGTGCGGACCAGCTACGAATACCAACTTTCTAGACGATGAGGACTGCACAGTGGCGCGGAAGTATGCTTAGCCCGGTGTCATTTGATGACATCGGATTGCGCAAGACTTAGCAAGGCGAACACATTGGCGCCACCACGCGGGGGGCCACGTGGATGCTCCGGGGTTTCCTGCAGGCGCCAACCTGATTGATGTACGTGGCTTCCTGCAGCCTCTCGCGCCCTTCGTAATATTCCTCCCAGCCTACCGTGCCCGCCCCCTTGACACCTTCGTCAGCTTTACTCTTGCTGATCTGCGCCCCCTCCTCCCCCTCCACCCCCTCCACATTAGCCACTACCCAGAGCTTTATTATCAAGCAGAGGTCAGCGACCCAGAGCTATACTATCGAGCAGAGGTCAGCGACCCAGAGCTATTCTATAAAGCATAGGTTAGCGACACCGAGCTATACTATAGAGCATAGGTTAGCGACCCAGAGCTATGTTAGTGAGCAGAGGTCAGCGACACAGAGATATGCGATTCGCCTTAGCAACCCAAATGCCCGAGATGCCACTTCGAGTCTGAGCCACAAGTCACTTCGAGGTTGAGCCGCAAGCCACTTCGAGTCTGAGCTACAAGCCACACTTGTTGGAGCCCTGCCACTTCCAGGTTGCTCTCCCAAGCCACTTCGAGGTTGAGCCACAAGCCACTTCTGAGGTTGGAGCCCCGAGCCACTTCGATGTTGAGCCACAAGTCACTTCGAGGTTGAGCCACAAGCCACTTCGAGGCTGAGCCACAAGCCACTTCGAGTCTGAGCTATGTTGACTTCCAGGCTGGAGCCCCAAGCCACTTCCAGGTTGAGCCCCAAGCCACTTTGAGGTTGAGCCCTGAGCCACTTCGAGGTTGAGCCTGAGCCACTTCTGAGGTTGAGCCCCAAGCCACTTCGAGGTTGAGCCACAAGCCACTTCTGAGGTTGAGCCGCAAGCCACTTCTTGAGGTTGAGCCCTGAGCCACTCTCTGATGTTGAGCCACAAGTCACTTCGAGGTTGAGCCACGTTTCCGAGGTTGAGCCACAAGCCACTTCCAGGTTGAGCCCCAAGCCACCCAGGTTGAGCCCCAAGCCACTTTGAGGTTGAGCCCCGAGCCACTTCGAGGTTGAGCCCCAAGCCACTTCGAGGTTGAGCCCCAGCCGCCTCGAGGTTGAGCCACAAGCCACTTCGAGGTTGAGCCAAGCCACTTTCGAGGTTGAGCCGCAAGCCACTTCGAGTCTGGAGCTACAAGCCACTTCCAGGTTGAGCCCCAAGCCACTTCGAGGTTGAGCCCCAAGCCACTTCGAGGTTGAGCCACAAGCCACCTTGAGGTCAGCAGGACGTCTGAACAAACTTAGCTAGAATAAGGTCAAAGGAAGCGGTAGATGCAGAGCAGGAGTGATCAGCCAGCTCAGTCCATCTGAGGAGATGGTGTCAAGGATCTTGGGAAGCTGGCAGGGATTGCAGGTAAGAGTGGATGCAATACCTTCTCGGACCCTCCCAGGTCAACGAGGAAGAGCTGGCTTGAGCGCTGAACGCCGGTAGCAACATCACGCTGCTTCAGTGTCAGCACCACCACCGAGTGCGCGCGCGATGAGCGGTCGTTCATGGCCGTGGCTGCCTGGCGCTTCAGAGCATCTCCGGTGGCCAGAAGTGCCTTCACCTGCACACTCCAAGCCGCCCAAACCGCAGACTGTGCGAGCTGGCAAAGCAAGGTCAGCTGGGGAGAGTCCGACCCAGTCCGACCCCAGGGTACGCGTCCCTGGACTGCGACACCGAGTTTGGAGAGATTTGGGCATAAGATCCTCGCAGATCCTTGGGCACTTTTACACACCGTGTCCGAGCTGGCAGCTGATAGGTTGTTACAATCTTGTGCCTGCTCGAGCTCGAGTGTCTCAAGGCTCTGGGTATGCGTTTGCGAAGGCGGAGCGATCGCCAAGAGCATACACTCCACGAGCGCGCACTTTGAGCATGGTATATCCCCCGTTTCAGTCCCAGTAGGGATTCAGATGTCAGTCAAGACAACACACCTCTTGCATGTTGTTGACGGGCTGACCGGCCTGCCCGTCCAGCACATACCGCTGCCCAGCAACACGACTCTGCCCCACGACCTGGTCACGCAACAAATCCTTCACGCCGTCGCCGTACACCTCAATGAAGCTCAGGGAGACCTCCGCTTTGATTCCAAGCGCCTCCCGCGCCTTGCTGGCCGTCAAAACCTCGGTACACACGCGTGGCACGATTCCTTCTTCCCTTGACAAGTGGTATTCGGACGGAACCTCCGATGCGTCTGGTCCAAACATGGTGTACGTCTTTCCGCTTCCTGCACGAGTCGTTACCCCAAACAGGCACCGCCTTACGACTTGACGAGGTTTACCACGGCAGCTGGTGGGCCCACGTGCCATCGTGTCCTCCTTGCGCACACAAAGTCCTCCGTGCTCCGAGCTGTGCGGCCGGTCGCCCTCTCGGAACCGGCTAAGTGCAGCGCTCCTGCTCACCCTGACGTTGCACCATGCCTTCTACCGCTTTTCCCACGTTGCACCTTCGAGTACCGTTAGGGTTGCAGCCACTGGTTTCACGAATATGGTGACAGAGAGATCTGGGGGCCGACCAGTTTGCCCGTAAACAATGATGCTTGCATTCATGCCATTGATGAAGTCCATCACTAGGTGTCGTGGCGCCGCACGATACACCGTACTCTGCTTAGTACTAGTCCCATACACCTGCATAATCCGCTGTGGCCCTCCTTAGTCATCTGAGTGAAGACGCTGTACAGCAGAGTATACCCTCCAGGGGTGAAAGCTGTATGATCGCATCTGCATCTCTGCAGTGCTTCAGCCGCAGCAGCCTCCGGCTGGACGCTCCCAGGGCACTGCGGCCTCCTCGCAATAGCACAGGCATCCACTGTGAGGTGCCCTCCCAGGACCTACACTCTCGGGCGATGAGCGCAGCGGAGAAGGGGGAAGGGGCAGGGAAGGAGGGGGAGCGGAGATAAGCACTGATACTAACACAAGCACAGGCAAAGAGTAAGCCAGAGGAAATCGCACCGTATCAAAGGCGAACTCACGGAGGCCGACCCCGGGTGCCACTGTCAGCACCGTGCCTCCCTCCTCATTCACGGAAAGTACCTGTGACGCGGACGACTCGCCCCAGCACGAAGCTCACCACGTGGGCATGTATGCCCACTGGTCAGAGAGTGCAGGGGACTCGCCCAGTCCTCGGAGGACGATGCAATGTCGGAAGTCGAGGCATGCATCCACCGGAGCGCTCACCACTTTCCTTCTGGCAGCTGGCTGGGAGAAGAAGCGAGCATGAAGTTTACAAGCGAATGTGTTGATGGGGCTGCGCTCTCGGCTGATATGTGGAGACCGACGGCGGCGATGCTTTATGCCCTCGTCGACATACTGAGCGTCGCACGCGCGTCGAGGTTGAAACCAACAAGCTGGATTGCTCACCTGGGCTTTGTGCGCGACGCCTTTGCCCTTCTGCGATTCACACTCGAGTGCCGCATTTGCGATGTTCTCCACATTTTCCTGCAACACTGACATCGGATCATCACACGGCTATTGCCAATAAACTTAGGGAATGCCAGTAAACTCAGGGGACAGAGTCCACAACTTGACCACGGCCAAATGAGCTGCCTGCATCCAAGCTGGCAGGCAGCACCAACCCCTCGTCACCTTTTCCGTGTCCAGTACTTTCACGGCTGCATCAGACCAAGGGTCTTCCTTCAGAGTGTAGCCACGTTCCTCCATGATGATCCGCATCGCCTCCACCCTGGTTTCCCGATGCGCCGGAGCAGGTGAGCGTAGCTCTGTGCGGAGATTATACTGCACAGCGCTTCTTGCAGCAGGTCATGCAGTGCAGGAAGTGCAGAGTAGAGCGCTTCGGCACAATGTATGGATATACCTTGTGCGTCCTTCTTTCGCTGCCATGACCACTTGCACCTTCTGGTGAAGAGGTAATACCACCTGCAATCTCAGGCACCTCAGGGAAACTGCGCGGGAATCAACCAACAGACCTTGACCTTCGTGCATCACGCTCCACAACTCCTCCCTCTGACAAATGTGTATGCGCCGTTCGCCCCGGTTTCCACAGGCGCGAGCTTTGAGTCACAGATACCAATTCCTATGCCAGGGTGAAGGCGCGACGAATCAGATGCACCCGACAGTACGGAACTTCCAGGAGAGCGATTGGGGGAAGTTTACGTGCTCCGCTTCGTCGCTCCCTTTGCCGCCTGCTGTTGTGACCGTTGGCCGAAAGCGTGCACACACCTTTTGCACAGAATGGGATACAAGTCAAACTCGTGTAAAGAGGAAAAACATGTCGTAGACAGAATAAAACGCGCAATATTTTCAAAACAAGCAAGACTACTTCTCCAAACTCGGTGCCGCACGACGCATCAATGAAGAATCCTTGATGGCTTCTCGAGGTCTTGTTGAAACTGAACTTGAACATTTCATGCCAGAGGAGGACGAGCTTGCGCCGTGTATTTCATTATGCTTAGTTGCATGTTGAAGCACGGATGTGGCAGATAATCATAAGAATAGTCAACAACGAACACAGTTCGGAGTGCAAGAGGATTACTTGAATGGACATCTTCAGTGTCTCGGTTCCCTGCTATACACCATCGGAGAAAATCGTCTCAGCTTTTGCAGGCAAAAAAGCGAAGCGATTGCACGTGACCTACAGAAAACGCGAAGAATAAAGGCATGAAACTAGCTTGAGTAACTGCGACAACATCGAAACGTAACGAGATAACAACGTGGCAACAGAGCTCAGCCTGATCGCGGGAATATAGCAGCGCTATCTCTTAAAAAATGCAGAACTATATGGTCGCCCAAGAAACCTCCAGGTGTTTCAAGGCGACTCACCTCAGAACTGCCTTCTTCTTCCCCTCCGCAGTCGTCAGAACTGTTCCAGCGCCCTTTACCAGCCCAAATTTTGAAGAAAAACGCTTTATGATCGGGAAGTGCATCAAGAATTTCCTGACGGAACAAATAGTACGACCTTAGAGTTGAGTTCGGAACCGCCGTCTACGTTAGCCAGTAACACTGACAGCAATTGAGAGCCTGCAAAGGCAGCCATAAGGGACGACATACTTCTGGTAGATACATTCTCTCCTCTTTCGCAAACTTTTGGCACAATAGGCGCCAGTATACAGGGCTGTCTCCAAGAGTTTGTTGAAAGTCCTTGCACACGAGGTTAAGGACGCCGCAAGCCCTGCGTGTGAGAATAGCGTAGAGATAAGGTAAGGTGTTTGTTAAAGTGTTACAAATGCGGAGTTCTTACCTCCAATCGCTGTGCTTGATAAGTTCATATAACCATTCAGATGGACGCTCCAGGGCAGAGTGTTTATCGTCGGCAGCCATTTGAACGCTAGTGTTGTGAAGAACTGTAAGGATTACACACGAAGCACGATCAAATGCCAAATTATCAGAATATTTGTAATGAAAGGAGATTTTGATGACTTTGTTCAGTGGTTTTATGTGATTTGTGAGGAACACGAAAGAAGTGGACTTCTAGACTTAAGACTAGGAAAACGCAAACCATCCGATACCATACAGAACGTGCATACGATAGCATAGGCATACTCTACTGTAGGGCACGATACGTCATCACACGACAGTCATCCCCCATACGATAGGGGTAGGGGATAGTCAATTAGTCATACATACAACATACTGTTGAACTGTAGATGTAGTCGATACAGTGTGATATCATATGATCATGATGTGTCACACGACAGTAGAACTAGGTGTTTTATATCATCATCATCAGTGCAGTGTCTCAGATGTCATTGGCACGATCGATGTTGAAGATGTCATGTGCACTTGTGCCGGACAACTTCAGCACTTCAACTTCGAACTTGCAACTTCTACTGTAGAGCTCTGCCATAACGCGCGCGTGGGTGGCGTGGCGGTGAGGCCCTCACTCACAACCATGTCCCTTTTATACATTATTCTGGTCGTGATCGTCATCAGCTCATCACGTAAAAAATCGTGATCGCGGTCGCGGAACCCTGAACAAATTTAAATTGAAAATTCAAATCCTAACAAGATACTTCAGGCGCTATTTTACAGATACAGTCACATTTTTTTTACAGTAGAGCTCTAAATAATACATATTAAAGATATTTAAAATGTTTTTAAAATCTCAAATCACAATAATAGACGAGCAGAGACGAGAGAGACAGGGAGTCACAGATCGAGACGAGAGAGGGTCAGAGGGATCTGCGGATCTCATCATCTGGCGACGCCGTGTTCTGTTTTCTGTCGTGTTCACTTCTGTTGGGCGTGTTCCGTCTTCCGTGATCATGACATGGCATGGCATGGCATGGCATGGCATATGGCATGACATGACAGATGACACTCGTCCCTCCGCTGCTGAAGTCAAAAGTGAAATTCTAATTCCAACTTGAACTTCTCTTTATGTTAGGACCAAAGCAAATTACGTACTTACTTACTTACCTCGTACAGTACTTACTTTATACTTACTTACTTACTTAAACAACCAAACCGCGAATGATAGAGCGGGATGATGCCATTATTAGCATCGGTCATGGTCATGGCTTAGTCAGCGTTCACTGTTTATTCTTTCATCTTTGTAAAATACAAGCGAATGATGAGATAATCGAACGATCAGATTTCAGATGGCCTACAGATAGTCAGATACAGGCCTAGCGGAGATCTCAAAATTGAGATCGACCAAGCCTAGTATCACTATGAACTTCATCGCCGATGCCGATGCCGATGCCGATAAGCCGCTGCGCTGCGCTGCGCTGCCTGCCGCTGCCGACCGCGCCGTCGCATGACATCGAGGAGACAAAATCGTTGAAACATTGAAGTTGCCAATGAACACCTTGATTGCTCAAAGTTTTCTAACATTGACCAGAAACTTTTAACTACAAACCTAGTGTTCGGTGTCAGCAGACTCCGTAGTACATTAACTAGTCTCTTAAACGAGAATCTTTCCACCCGTCCTCTTATATGAGCGATCTCGAGTCTCTCGACCAACTCCAAACTGGTGGATTTGGTAAGCACGACCGTTCTCTCTCTCTCTTCTGTTAAAAATCCGAAGGGAAACCGTTGAAGATTATGCGTTATCGCCTGTCTACAAACCGTCTGCTCAGGGAATTCTTTTGTTTCACATATGAATGCTTAACAGACGTTTTCCCAGTCCCCAGTTTCCTTGCTATGCCGTGGGGCTGGGTGCTGCTGGGGAAGGCGGTTTTTTGGCAGCACCAGACCCGTGTCTCGTGCTGTGATTTTCGCTATGCTCTACTACATTCGTATGTTGTACCCAGGCTTCACGGTAGTGACTTGACATATGGGTCCTTTTAAATATAGCGTCATTCCTCGCGGAGTAAGCTGTCAGTCGAGTGTGTTCCACGGTTTACAGACCCCTTCGCGGACGCCGAAGCGGACGACCAAGCAGCTGGCGAGTATATTCATGTACGAGTGCAACAACGGAACGGCCGCAAGAGCCTGACAACTGTCCAGGTAGACCTTATTGTTGTCATATATGTGCCATAATTGAGCGACGCCGGCTTTTTTCCTTCTTCTCGTGAAAATAAGTTAGGTCCCGCGGATTGGTGCTGGCTATTTTCCCGCCGATTTCTTCTTTTGCATATGAAGTACCTTCTTCATGGTTCTGTTTGTGTTGTATATGTTTTTAGGAATATGGATACTTCCACTCTTTTACTGTATTTCATCCTGTGGTTAACGTCCAGGGAATTTCCCGCCGATTTCTTCTTTTGCATATGAAGTACCTTCTTCATGGTTCTGTTTGTGTTGTATATGTTTTTAGGAATATGGATACTTCCACTCTTTTACTGTATTTCATCCTGTGGTTAACGTCCAGGGAATCCAAGAATCTTTTGATTACAAGAAGGTGTTGAAGGCTTTCAAGAAACAGTTCTGTTGTAACGGAACCGTGGTTGAGGATGTAGAGCTCGGAAAGGTGTCCTCTGCGTACAATCCCATGGGCGAGTTTATGTGGAGCTCTTGTCGTTCAGTTCGGTTTGTCTGAGCTGTGGAGCTCTTGTCGCTCAGTTCGGTTTGTCTGAGCTCTGCCTGACGTCTACGTGGTATGTGCAGGTTATTCAACTGCAAGGGGATCAGCGCAAGAACGTTCATCAGTTCCTTGTTCAGGTGCTTTCGTACGACCTCAGATCTCGTTGTGCTCACACTCTTGCTTGTGTCACTGTGGGAGCATTGCACCGTCCTCTACCCGTGCTTCTTTCTTAGTGTTTTTTTTTTTGGAATAACGCAGGAAGGAATAGTGAAGAACAAGGACCTGATCAAGATACACGGCTTTTAAGCCAGCGGCTTCCGTTGGCCCTGAGCGGAGTTTTGCTTTTGAGTTCTCCGCTCTGAAGCCCAAATAATATTTCGGATAGCTGGATCTATTTCTGCGAGTTTGTAGCGTTGGAATAGGATGGCTGCTGTTGTGCCAGTAGCCTCTTCGCCGCGGAACCGCCCGTGCAACGTCTGTTGTCGAGCATGTGTAGTTCGTAGAGCAGACCACTGTTTCAGAACGTCTTTGTATATGTAAATCATTGTGCCATAACTTCATGTCTGTTAGTACTTCTGTTAGACAATATGGGGATCGAGACATCGTTTTTTCTTTTGCCGATCAAGGATCCCAGATCTTCTCCCTGAAAATTATGTTCTCTCCATTTGTGCACGGTGCGAGATTATTTCCGAGTATGCTTGCGAAACTGGAAACTAACACGCTGGCACGGCTTTTGGGTAGCTGTGCTCTCTGCCTGTGTTTAGACTCAGCTACTAGCCACAGGAAGCCGTGTCCGTGTAAGTATGTATGGGAAATAAGAACTTAATTCTCTGACGCTTATTCTAGGTTATGATTTTCTCATTCGATCTTTTGATATCATGAATTTGGGGTACGTAATTTATTGGATTCATCAGTTTGCGAGTATAAATGGGGGAGCCTGCGACAATTTGGTAATAAATAACTCACTGTTTCGATGTGTTAACGCTACATTAAGTAAGTATGCATATGATCATTCCTATTATCTATGGGCAAGTGCTTAAGATAGTCGTTGCGTATGTCACTTCAGACTATTAGGTTTACTTTAGTGTGAGCCTAGGCAAATGATTTAATGGCAGTATGGGCGTAGGCAAATGGCCCTTAATACGATTAATTGTGTAGGCAAATTGTTGAGGTAGGTTGGGTGGTCAGCACGTCACATCTGAGTTCTGAGAGTATATGGATGGGGGGAGGAGGTCCGAGTCCGAGTCCACATGGGGGGACATCATCGTTGGGAGGAATGGTGGGGGGGGTGGGAGGGTATATCTGCAGAAAAATCTGCGAGTTGCACTCGAATTAGAGTTTAAAACAGATTTGCATACCCGAGAAAGGACCGAGCCTCCATCTTCCAAATCGCTAAATGACAACAAACACCTACATTTAAAAGCTAAAGAGTTGTGGAAAAAATAATGACGACGAAGATTGTATGCACCATGCATTTTCACATGGGTGCCCGTGTATACAGACGAATATGAAATACACAGTGTGACAGCTACATCAAACACTTTTCAGTTAATTTGATTTTCAACATTTATCATCCCACGTGAGAACTTGCACACACCAAGTCGCCCTATTTTCACATCCGATAACACTGACAACATGCGCACAGAATACATACTCGACCTCTCGTTACTTTCGGCTGTAAGAAGTATCCCTCATGGAATACCTGTGGTAAAGAAAGAGATCAGCTCGTTGGCAGCAAGCACACATTACCTTATGAAAAGAGCTAGGCATCCGAGGGAAGAGATGATACAAGGCTGCAGCTCCAACGTCCTCTTGGAAGAAGAAATGAGGGAATTCGCCGTTCACATATCTGCACTTCCAGTCTAGTCCACGTCCAGAGGCTTGGTCGTGTGGTCGGGAACCCCGTTTCGATGATCAGAGAAACCCCATGTGCTCGACGTAACGGAGAAACTTGCTGGAGGCACCTTCCTTTTTTCCACGTCGTCTGCCGACCTCACGTCCATCCAGGGAATCTCACTGTCCTCGGCGTCTTGGTTGACTTCGATCGTGGCACTGTGCTGCACGTTACCTTCAGCTTTCCGGGTATCCGAAGAAGGAAACAACGGACCTCTCGGCGAGGCTTGCCATTGCCGAACCTCGTTTTCCAGGCCCTCGAGTCGTCTGATGGAGTCCTGCTGCGAGCCAGAAACAACAGGCGTGGAAGGCTCCGATTTCCTCGCTGTGGACGACGCCTCCAATTGTATTTTGTCAAAGTAGGTGCCCCCTCTGGGTGTCGTGGGTGTAGCTCCACTGCTTGGATGGGAAGATTTCGCTGCTGGACGCAGGACAGGCGGAGTCTGGCTCGTAAGCAGCTTAGCCCCGGGCGTAGACTCGTCGGCAAGAACTCGCCCGGTCTCGTTGTCTCCAGCGCCCGGAGCCCTTCCCCTTGTGTCACTGTAGGAGGCGACGGCCTGAACACCCGCGAAGTCGCGCAGCTGCAATGCTGCGAAGTTTTTGTGCTGTCCTTCGGGAAATACTTTTGTTTCCGAGCCGAGGTCATCGACAAGGTAGCTTTCAGAACTTCCTATTGGATGGTGCAGTCCGTGTGCATAATTCCACGCGCGCAGGTCGGCGTAGCTTCCTCCGTATTTTGCGTTCAGCGCCGCCGTATTTTCAACATCAGTCTGCTTTCGTGAAGCAAGCTGATCCAGAATATCATGCGGTGAACTTTTTAAACCCTGTCCGCACGCCCAATTCGTGTTCACTTGCCTTGGACTTGCCGGTGCAAGCGCAAAGTCGCGCCCGCGCTTCGCCGCGGCACTGAGCGTGTCGTGCGCTGCACTTTTAACGAAGCTTTCACCGAGCGGAAAACCTTTGTCTGCTTGCGGACTTGCAGTAGTACCTTTGGTGAGGGGGTAGAGCGGTACGTCAAGAAACTCAGCCGTTTTTTCAACTTTATTCTTCACACCTGAAGGTGAAAGCGCAAACTCTCGACCTTTGCTGGCAGCTGAAGCATGCCTATTATATGCGCTGTTGTCGTGCGTGTGCTGGTAGGCATCACTTAGTGCTTTGTGTTTCCGCAAGTTATTCCGGATAGCTTCAAGATCGGACGACGCCATACTTGAGCCAACGTAAAGGCCTCTAGGGGATGAAGACTGTGAGAAGATGCTCTCGTGAGGTTTCGCTTTGCTCGAAGAACTTGCAGACAGCAACTCTGCGGGGCAAGCCACGGGGACCCTATTTAGGCATCGCTCACAAAAGTGCACATCACTCATTACAGGTTAATTAGTGGAAAGGTACGATCAGTTCAGAATATAAATCTGGCACATAAAACTCGGTCTACCCTCCACGAGATCGCACAAAATAAAACGACCTTTCACTAAAACCTGTCGAAACCGGCGATCTCGTGAACTGTGGATGATGAGGGGACACATCACAACGTATTTCAAAATCAAGGATACATCCTTTCGAAATTGCAAGTACAGGCGACTCTGAGCCCGGCAAGGCACGTCGGCGTTCCCGACATGTAGCTGAACTCGGTTCCTCGCCTTCGTACACAAAGTAACTACGACAACGAGGACAATATGTTCCTTACGCACATAAAATACTTCAGGACCTCTGTAAACTTAAATATATGGATAGGAATTGTCGCTAGAGACATAACCGATTTCACCTGCAAAGCGGGATGCGGTCTGGTGTAGAAAGGTTTTGACAGGCTAGGCACACAAGGACGGCCCGGCAACGGCACTTCTGGGTATATACAGGAGGTGCGATTTTCGTTGAAGCAATAATAATCACCGCAGCTGCTATATCTATAAAGGTCAGGACTTTACGAAAATGTTGGCTCACGAACTAATCGATGTATTTGTTTTTCCCCCTCCGCTCGGCCCTGGCCTGATCTGGCGATTAATCCAGTCGAGTGTCACGCGACGGACAGACGAGAGCGAGAGCGAGAGCTCCTCCGTAACTTTAATAACTAACTGTAATTCTTAAATTCTAGTTCTAGTGTGACACATGCGAGGGAAGGGCTGGCGTGTCACGGCGTATTAAGAGTGTAATGAAAAGCGCGATGGATTCCTGTTTGATTCCTCAGATGCGAATTATATTTTTCATTGCTTATAAATTATGAGCAGCCGTTCGATTAAATCGGAAGGTCATCTAAGCCGTTATCGAAATCACACCGGTATCTTTGTTAGATATATAGTTCCGCTGTAATATAATTATATCTAGCTGGAGAGATAAACCCTGAGTTGAGGGTTACGATATCAGAACGGTAAAAAGCAAGTTGATACGAAAAGTGAGGCATACATAAATACCTAACGGGTGTTTCTCACGGGTAGACCGATTTACCCCCCCCCTATAAAGTGGGGGGGCCTGTCTCCTGCTGTCCTCCTTCGGAGAGCCGTGTCACACGTAGCATGCGTCTCGGTAGCTCGGAACACAGATGCATAAAACCCCTAAAGTATTTTATGTTATCATCTTAGTATTCCGAAAGCGAGTGTTCACTGACTGCACGTTCTGTGATAGATATATATCTGACTATATATATATATCCCCCACCAGCCAGAGAATCTCACTTCTCATCAGGTTATGGGCCCACCACGCTTCCACTGCTACTTGGTGACGGTCACCCAGCCTACTATAGGAAGTGACATGTGACCTAAAGTTACCTCAGCAATTGCCAACTCCTCAAAGAATGTTGCAATTGAATTAGACAAAATGATAGCTTCGTTTATAATCAAATACCATAAGATATTACCGCTTCCCCCGGGCTGCCCGGAATTATTAATCGTTTCTGCTCCAATCATTTACGTATATACTCCCCGTCAGCAGCATATACCTGATCGTCACTAATGGAAAATCGACATCGAAGCAAACTAGTCAGCGTCATCGCGACAGTGACAATTGCATTCCGAGAGATGACAATGCTCATGCACGATGCAGTCAGAGGCTTGGTCATGACGAAATCACTTTTCAGCCGATGAAAATAGAACGCGCAAAAACATTATGATTGGATCAACATTGGCACGCTGGATAATGAGGTCCACGCGGCAGCATTACCGGCGAATGAAATCTAATTATTAAGATTAAAACCAATTAATAAAAAAAGGGTTTCAAAGACGCGAGACTTCAAACTTGAATTCCCAAGCTCCACTGTTCAACTGACGCCCGTTGTGAGCACGCACTTTTGGTTCTTGGACGTTCAGATCTTTTGTGTTGTCCACCTGTAACGAAAACATGAATGTCAATAGAGTTGCTCCAGGAGTTTTTCGACGGTTCTTTGCGACGGCAGGGTCTCAAGGAGGGAGCGTAGAGCGCGTCCGCCTTACTGACGTTGTGGAGCTCATTATGCTCTATTGCGCGCAAGAATGCATAACGTTCATAGACGCGTTATTGCAAATATTCTGGCCGTTCTCTAATCCTAAGGGTTTGAATCCCCTGCCAGACTTCAGGGAACAAGTTTGTAACACCCCAGTAGTCACATACCGCAACCCAAAAGCCGCACTTGCCAAAGCACATCGAGCTCGACAAATCGAGTCAATTTCGAGCGCGTTGATGCAAGCGCAGAAAAGTATGTTCAAGGATCCAGTCATCATCGAAATTAACGGGGAACACTACGTGAAGTGCGACTGTATCTTCACGACCTCGACTTGTCCCGAAGCAGGCGGATACGACATCTTGTTCGCAGGTGCGCACTTGTTCTGCTCACACTTCTTGGACGTTCGTGCCACGTTTGCCACGCTTTTTGAACGCTCAAACCGATTATAGGTTACAGCAACTTGCATCTTATGCACTAGGTGTGTGGCGTATGGAGTCTTTTTGAATCGCTGCGTTTTCTAGTGACGTCGGTGCGAATGCTGCCGAGTACAGGCTTACATTTGCTTTTGGGTGTTATTATTTTACTTCAGGTGGTCGAAACTTACCACTTGTCGAATATGGTGGTGAAGAGCATCGCAACAAGGTGTATCCTCATGGAGTCGACGCAGTACTTATTCGACTCCGCGACGGAGTCCGATGTTTTTGGGGTTCAGAATATGGTTTTTCCAGCGACTACCCTGCAGGAGTGGACTTCCCCATTGCCCACGCCATCAATACGGTCGTTGATCTTGGGAGCAAAGGGGTAAGAGCTCACCTCCATTTCACCTATTTTTCATTAGAGGCCTATCGTTCTGGCATTTTGTGCCTAGAGTGCTCCGGCCGCTGGCCTCTCAAGCCTGGAGTGTCCTAGCATATCGTTGTGGTATCTCGCGCCTGGAATGCCCTGTACAAAGCAGTACAAAGGTACGTGATGGTGGAAACTAGTTAAAACAAAATTCAAGGCCGAAGTTAGTGGTACGATTTGTCCGAGCTCCGCGAGCCCTACCCCACGTGTAGGCTGGGTACTTGCCAGCGCGGTATGGTATGGGGTTGGGGAGGTTTAGGGTTGAACTGTGGTGAGCCCATGCCGAGGTTAAATTCCCGGTGCACCGCCAGGAAAATTTGCTCGCAGACCACAGGTAGGCCGGGTACGTACCAGCGCGGCATGTTATGGGTGTGGGGAGCCGAAGGAGAGGTGAGCTGCGGTGCTGGCATGCCGGGTAATCTCCGGGTATTCCTGGGCTCAAACCTTTTCACTGGTTGCTACCTGCCTCATACACACTTTCGCATCACCCATACACTTAAAAGGCACGATGCCCCCTTCATATTCAACACGCGTGTGCTACGTGCCGTGGTCAGCAATTGATGGACTGGTGCTTATGTGCATTATGTACAGGTGGTCGAATGGGATAGCGTGATTGGACACTGCAAGTTGTATTTCGACGAGAGAGCCTTCAACGAAGAGCAAAACTGCAGGTTCTCTTGTTTGAAATATGTGTGTAGGCGTCAAGTGGTAAGCATCCAAAACGGCCAAGCTATTACGAAGCCGTTGAAGGAGCTAGCCGATGACAGTTTCGGGTAAGTTTGTGCACAGCCTGCGCCGTTGGGGAGTGCCTTTCAGGGCGCCGGTGCCATGCGACCGCCGCAGAAGGTGGCCCAATGCCGGCATATGATAGGTGCTGCGCAAGTCGGCATTGGATATGCCCAGCGCTGCGCGAGCCGGAATTGGATGTGCCTAGTGCTGAGCAAGCCGGCATTGGATGTGCCCAGCGCTGCGCGAGCCGGCATATGATAGGTGCAGCACTACGCGAGCCGGCATATGATGCAAACAGCGCTGAGCAAGCCGGCATATGATACGCACAGCGCTGCGCGAGCCGGCACTGGATGTGCCTCGTGCTCAGCAAGCCGGCATTGGATATGCCCAGCGCTGCGCGAGCCGGCATATGATAGGTGCAGCACGGCACAAGCGTTCATATGAGCATATCGATTTTACTTATGTTGAAATCATTTATTGCAGGCCTTTGGGAAAGCCTACATGCGTCGAGACCGCTTTTGATCTCACGCAAAGGTTCCTGATGTACTTGGCAAACAACTTTGAATATGCAGCTTTAAAAGCCCAGGCGCAAAGCCGCCAAGTGCTTACCTTGAAGAACGTCCCTCCAGCCATCTGGTGGTTACTTTTCGAGAGAATTGGAGAACGGCAAGGTAAGTTTGTGTGACCACTCAAGCTCGAGCACCTTGACTTTATGATGTTATTCAGATTTAAATTTGTTGTCCATAAGCTTCCGGTGGCGCCCTCTATTATCCCCCGGTGGCGCACGTGCTCGTATGAGCCCCCCGTGGTGCACGTGCTCAGATGTGCCCATGGTGGTGCGCGTGCTCGTATAACCCCCCCGTGGCGCGCCTGCAAATTTGAGTGGCCCTTGACCCTAAAAGCATAAGTTTTGCGCGTTCAATGGGAATTTCATGCAGAGCCTAGCAATCACACGGCGAAGCTAACGGTGAAAGAGCCCAAGCAGGGCTGGGCCCATCACGAGCACATCAGCGCCATGATGCACGCAGGTGGATTCGAAGGTAAGCGCACTGGTTCACTGGCGCCGGAGGCAACGAACGTTCATCTGATAGTGTAGGAGATGCGCAAATTTACCTGCTGGGACTGAGGTACAACATTGGTCCGCTGGCACCCAAGGCAGATGGCATTGTCCTGTGGGCGTTAGAGGCACAATAGATATTGCCTCCTGACGCCCAAGGCCCACAACGTTGGCTTGTTGGGGCCGGACGCACCCGGCATTGGCCGACTGGCGCCCATCGTACCCAAACTGTAATTATGTGCATCGTACCAGAATGGGATACTCACTCTCCGTGCAACCCGCCTCGGAGCTCGCTCCCCGAGCAACACGCCTCGTTGTGCCACTCCAATTGGATTGAGGACAAGGGCCTCAAGGGCAATGCAATCGCTTTATTGTGTGGGTGATGGTGCCTAGCTTTGCCAAAACTTGCAAAGCATCCCGTTAGCACCCAGTTTTGTTGTCACTCACCTCTTATTTTATTGTTGGTTTCACGTCAGGATTCCCGTACTGCTACGATCGGCCCAAAGATGAGCACAATCCGATCGACATGCCAGATCGTACACTCATCCAAGGAAATATTGGGTTCATCTTTGACAATAAGCAGGATTATGCCACATTGGAGGTGCGCCTTCCCTTGTGACCCCTAAAGCTCGAGCATTGTGACTTCATAATTGCAGGTGTTGTCCATTGGTTTGAGCAGGCGCACGCACCATCGAGGGTGCGTGTGAGCATGCGCACCAATGAGGGCGCGTTTGTGCAGGCTCACCACCGAGGGTGTGTCTGAGCACGCGCGCCACCGAGGGCACATTTGAGCAAGCGTACCACCGACTCAAATACGCCCTCAAATACTCAATTACGGACGTTGTTCAGATTTGATTTGTTCTCCAAAGCATTCACGGCATTGTGAAGGTGAATGTGCTTTGAACCCGCTTGCGGGTGCTGCTAAGTTTTGTGTGAAGGTCTAACCGCCTAAGCTTTATTGCTTATACGGTGGGACCGCATACATTTCAATTGTGGGCCGTACTCGCATCAATATTCCAAGCAACGATATCTTGCAATTGCTTGTGTCGCTTGATGTTCGTTGCGATGCGTAGCACAATCCTCGGGCATTGTGCATCCACTATCT
>LGRX02033176.1:0-80858 GCA_001247695.2 Cymbomonas tetramitiformis | reverse complement strand
CATCAGGCTCACTGCGCGTCGGGGAATCTTCCCTGGTAGCGCCAACTGGTGACCAGGGCACTAAAACGACAAATGAAAGGAGAGAAAGGCTGACCTGGCACCCTGCATGCATCTGGATCGTCTCTGAAATATGGCCAACGTGGACGATGCCAAGCAGGTCCACCTCCACAGCATCCACCCCGACGGTGAGGTGCAGAGCGTCGGAGGGGCCCGCAGGCTGCTGCGCCATGGCCTCGAGCAGCACCGGGGAGATGCGCACTGCCAGGCGCTCTGCGGTGTCGGGAGGGGGCAAAAGAGCGAAGACATGTTAAAGTTACAGCGCGAAGCATTCACTCTGACAGCGCGATATTCTGAGCCTGGAATTTCGCGAGTACATGTGTGTTTGGGCTGAAGATATAAAAATCGGTCCGAGGGGGCATTGGCAATGTAGTGAAAACAGCCTTGAGCACGTGGTGATGATTAGAGAGGAGAGGAATCAAACGCTCAGCGCCATCACTCACCTAAATGGGAGAAATCAAACGCTCAGCGCCATCACGCACCTAAATGGGATGCCATCTGATGCCAGATGTGAAGCCATTCTTGTGGATCAGGCGCAGGGACGTGTGGAGCGCTCCTCTGATCGGCCATATAGGTGTACCCCAGAGTCAAGTTCCACCCGAGCACCGCATTCTGTGCCACCAGCAATGGGGTGCCCGGGAGCCCTCTCAGCGTCTCACCTCTCCGGATAACACCGACTCAGAGCATGTGACGTGTGGAGCAGCTGAGCATGCAGCGCGAAGCGCACCTTCACATGGAAACCATGAACAGAGAACTCACGTCAAATTCTCCTCTGCGGTGGCTCTGTGAGGATGGCTGCGCGGTGGTGTGACTCATCGGGGGAAGTGACGCCTCGGTGCCGGAGACACCTATGCATCCAACACACTTTTGTGGATTAGTCGTGCCAAAGGAATCGGTCCAAAGATAAGCCACGCAGCGATTACACCTGGTCCGACTCGGCAGAAGGATGCAGCGCTGTGAAGTGCTGGCAGCTCAAGCGGGAAACACCGAAGCCACACTGGAGGTGCCCATTCTCTTTCCGCTGAAATCAGTATTTTGCAAAAAAGAGAGTCCACCAGATGGCCTAGGCGTTGGAGGCATCGAGTCGCCGCAAAACATAATTTCGAGCCGCGTGCTGCAGTGACCACGAACACACAGGTGGAGCGGGCACGTGCCACACACCGACAGTCATCCCAGAGAGTGCGACACGAACTCTCGGGAAAGGCAACCACACATACAGTGGCTACACGGTACTTGTCATCCGACGATCAATGCAGGGAAGCCATCAGCGTGCCTCACCTGACCGAAATATAACTAGCCCAGCGACCTCCAGGGCAATCCTGGCATGGCATAGCAGCTCAAGGTCGCCGGCACTGAAGCCCTGGCTCATCAGATACTCCCTCAGAAGCGTGACGTCCAAGGAACGGGTGGTGGTTTTGAAGGCTACACGTGTACGTTTGTTAGGGGGAACGGTCACCTGCCCATAACACACCCGCCCTTCTCAGTGGGCTGCCCGGGTGGATACATGCACCTTTCCCAGGCCGCAGCTCAAGATGCCGGTTATTGGACTGCAGTGCGCAGCTAGAAAAGTTTGAACAACACCGCGATGTGTGTTTCGGAGCCAAGCAAGGGAACAAAAACTCGACAGACAGATTTTGCCGAAGTCCAGAGGTGTCTAAGTACAGTCAAGTGTGCATGGTTCGGAATCTGAGTGATCAATGCAAGCAGGACGAATCGGCAGACTGAGCGATGAGTTTCGAAGGGTTCTTTGCAAGATGGCCCGTCGGACCTCGTTGTCAACTCCATAACGCGCCAACAACTGTTCATGTGGAGCGTGAAGGTCGCACTCAAACGACTCCAGGCGGGCACCTGAGCCACAACGCTTCAAGTCAATCCCCTTCAGAGGGGTCTTAGTGAACAGTTCACTCCATGCTGTGCTGACGACGAAGCAAGTTCAAGACGATGGGCGCATGACACGAGAAGCATGAAGTACATCAAGGAAAAGACATACGAGAGGCGATCTTCATGGAGGATGACGCCACCAGCACCAACGGTGCCAGCATTAAATAAAGCGTTACGCGCACCGACGTTGATGGCACCAAGGACTACGCATACCACAGCAGCGGGTGGCGGCAGGCGAATCGGTCTCCAAACCTGTTGCATACGTGCTTAAGGGGACACAAGTTGACAGGAGGCAGCAGCTACATCTGAACACTGGTAGGGGAAATTCTGGATCACTTTTCTCATGGTGTCCATTGATAATTAAAGAGACGTAAGTGTACTCACTATTCCTAGGGGTTCTTGATGTGAGCATGTAATGATATCACATTAATGAACATTATCGTAAGGCCTGTAATGAGAGTTATCCGGGTGGTGTTCTTATAAGCCTTAGTACTTGTGTAGATATCAAGTAGGGTATTAGTACAAGACTTGCACATGCTAAACCTTACTCTTATTATAGGATAGTGCTGTAGCTATACGTGAAGTTGCGTAGCAACACTTGAGAGTGACTCCAGCACAGCACCTGTGAGAATCATCCGGTTTTCCACCGAAAGCTCAGCCTCCACTTCCACACCAGCGCCGGAAGGTAAGCCCACGACGACCTCGCGCAGCTCAACACCGCTCCAGGGAAGTGCTGTTCGTGTCAGTAGGCGGCATGTGTCATGAAGAAGTATCCCAAGCAGCAAGAGCAGGGCCACCAATAACGTCGCAGCTAACGATGTGTTCACAACCCCGAAGGTTTTCCTCTTGGCGCAGCCATCCCTCTGAGTGCACACCAGGCAGAGCGCTAGCACTTTGAAATAAATGTAGACACTGCAACATGCGCTCAATAACACGATTCACTGGCATGGCGTCGAGACTGGCGTGCGGCAAGATCTCAAGCGTGCAAGTGCGCGCGTCTGCGCAAGAGACGCAAGCGATGCGCGCCAGCTTACCAGCGAGGACCCTTCATTCATAGCTGCAACTTCCTAAGTTTTCATAAGACTGCATCATAGCGGCTATTCCGTCAGCTCTGCAGGCAGGAGTGATTCCAATAAGGCCTCAATTGCGTCGGCTGCTGTGCTGCAAACGTGAGTTCAAACAGCTCAAAACGTAGTCAGACGCTGGGAAATTCCCAGAGGGTCTCGGGGGAAGTATCGACCTTAGGCAGGTGCGCGCAGTCACGTTCGGAGGAGAGGTGGTGCAAAGGCAGAAGAGAAGAAGTTGCAGCGCCAGATTCAGTCCTCCACTTCATGACACTCGCACACTGCATGCATACCACAGGAAAGACATGTTTTTCAAACATAGAGATAAACGAGAAATACGCTCTTTGCGCCACTTCAGCCATGCCAACCAAGTTCAGGGCAAACCTGGTGACGCATGCTTGCGGAAGTGACGTCTCCCTGCCCCAGGTAAAGAAACATCGACTCAGAAATTAACACGCCCAGGGCTGAGCAAGTACCCCTCAAATGGCTTGGCTTGCCCCTCACACATTCTGTGCTCGAGTCTATGAGCACACAAATAATTCAATGGGCACTTAGAGGGCGGGTGAAGCGGCGTAGGACACCTGTACAAAGATATTAATTTGTGAGCGAAAAGTGCGACACAATGGCGCGACTTCTCGTCCTGTGAAAGTTATCAGCTGTGCTTACTTTACACCTCTTAAATAAGAATATATGACGTATCTAATCATTTGGAGCTGCACATGACGACTCAGACCGCAGCCGAATCTCGCGAGTCTGCGGGCAAAGCTTTGTAGAGCACACGTATGCTTACGGATTCTGGTTCACCTGGCGAGCATACAATTCACAGCTTCACCATCAAAAGAAACCCGATGTTCATAAAACTGTTTGCTACCTTCACGGATGCACTGCGACGCTGTTAGTCCGCTCATCAGACAATACGGATAAACCCTCTTTGATCTTCAAAATTGTTGATATAGTTCGAACTTTGTCTTCATCGTTCATCCTTCCAGCAAGCGAGAGAGACTGACGTGAAGTTGATGTTCATGTTTCAGGCGAGGGCTGTTCTGTGTTTTAACAATTTATTCATACTCGATACTGATACTTGCGTTGGGTGCCGGATCAGCTGTCGGAATCTCAGTCTGAAGGAACACGAACAGGGAACAGTGAATTTGTTACTATATAACAGTGAATTTACAGTTTTATATCCACCAATATTAAATATATACTTTTGCCTTATTGGCGGATAGCCGGATACAGATATGATATTTCAAATTTTATATTTTCACATCAAGTCGTGACACATTTTCGATTCTGGATTCTCATTCTGAGATCTGACGTATCCCGTGAGTTCAAGTTGCACGAATAGAGCAATACGAATTACGAAATTACGAATAGACTACGCCGACGATAGACGTTACCAGAGGGAGGGAGGCGTCTCGATTGCGCGCAGTGGGGATCGTGGCAAAGGAGCTGCCTCGCGCGGAAATACAGGTTCAGGCGAGGGTGTGCATTCCCATTCGATGGAGCAGCGGCGACCAGACCGAGACGAGACGTTCCGAAGAAAAACTGCTTCTGCGACAGGTCCCTCCGAAGTGATGAGGACTCCTTTTGCCTCATATTCATCAGTAGTATAAAGGTGATTTAGGTTTACGCTTAGGTTTAGGTTCTCGTTTGCCTCTGATCGTTACTGTAGTGTCAAATGTGTAACGAGAGACCAATCTAGCATGTTCGACTTGAGCACCTGTTCCACCTGTAGACTGCAACCTCGAGAGAATACGATGTTTGACACGCATGCGTCTCAACTGAAAGATATGAAGGCTTCGAGGAATATCAATATGCTGTGCACTCATAACACGTTCCCACTTTGCGTCTCAAGCTAACGTTGAGCCCTGCCATTCTTGGCTTTGAAAACGAGGTCCTCGAATTTCAAAGAGAGTCAAGCACATAAAAGTTGTGTTGTAGTTGCCTTAGACATGTTTTTTCATTTTATATGACTGATTCTCCGCTCCGAATCACTGGTAGCAAATAACTCTTACGTGATTTAGGACTACCAGTTGAAAGGCCCGCCCGAGATATGCACCCCAAATTTTGAGGTTTTAAACAGGTGCGACATCAGCAGCTGACAAGTTGGCCATCGCCTGCAGGACATGCACAGAGATTTCCGATTAGAATTTTGTGGTCTCTGCACCGCGTGAGCACTTTCGGACGTCACATTAGAAGATTCACCTTGCCGTTCCCGCTGTCCTCTTCTGTCCACAAAGTGCAATCAATGCGCCGTATTGATACCGCATGCATCAACACTACTCCAAGTCAGATCTATTGGTTGGGGCTCTTTTTTCGTACTCTTTGCGCAAACGCCGATATTGTGCAGGATAAGCATGACCGTGGATTGTCGGTGTGACAGTACTGCCATTGAAAGGCACACGTTGAAAACTCGGGAGCAGTCAATCGAGTACTGTCTCATTTCGCACTTTTAGTCATGTTGTGGACTCCCGAATCCAACAGATAAGGTTTCAGCTGGCGTCGGTAGGGAGCTCATACGGAGCAGGGCCAATCTAAGAGGCGTGGAACAAAAAGAAATTACATCTCCGGGCAGGAGTATGATTTCTCGATAGCTTGTGTACGTGTTATTATCACGTTATGTCAACGAATTGATACAGCAATTGCCTTCCTCTGCAGTCTCGCCTGGCATCACCTAATGTTTTTTTGTGTAGCGTCTCAGGATGCAGGTGATTTGAAATGAAGGCCAGGATACTGGTATAGGACTCCTGCAGCGCACGCGACTCTCCAACGGGGCGGTCACCATGCAGCAGCCTCCTGGCGGTCGTCTTGGCGCAGCGGGAACGTTCGTCTATTTGCTGTTCTTCACTTTTTACATCAGACGTTGCAATAGTGCTGGGTGCGCGCTGAACGAGACTGAAGTCCCTTGTCGTTGGATTCAACGAGGCAGCAGGACAACCGCGGAGATACTGAACGGGATAAACTTCGCTTCAAGGTCAGCTGCCCGGCTTCACAAGGGGTGCTCGGCAAGGATGCATAGAAGTGCTGGTGTTCGTTATCACACTCTCTGTATATAATTGTAGCCGGAGGAATAATAAGGCTCCGGGCCTGAATTATATTTCGCCTTTGCCTGCAGTTGCCTCACGCCATAGCGGGTGACCTGTTCTGTGCCGGGTGTCTTTTGTGAGCCACGCAGCAATTCTGGGTGGGTTGTTGGGAGGAGAGGCACCAACGGCGCACTGCAGCCGGCCTTGGCAGGTGGTCTGCTGCCCTGACCGGGGAGTGCTGGGACGCGGAATGAAAACAGCTTCGCGAGCGAGGCCGTGGACTGGGTTGTGGGCCACACCCGCTCCATTCTGTTTACCGCGGATGGCGGTGTGTCATACGCGCCCCAGTCGCACAACTTCAACGTCGGCGACGGCAAGATATTCTATGCTGTGCAGGTGCCTCCCACGTCCCCACCCCACTTCCACGCTCCGGCCGCCGCAGGTAAGCGGATACGCGCCGGATCCTGCTTGCAGCAGGACTAGCGCCTCGCAAACAGGACGAGTAACTGCAACATGCCTCGCATACAGAACGACTAGCGTCGCGCCGGTCCCCGCGTGCAGGAGGGAAAGCCCACTGCTGGAGTCGCACGCATCATGACAAGCGCTACGCGATAGTTGAAAACGTCCGGAGGTGTCTTCAATGGATGCGGCACTGAGCTTCGCTGCGTCACACAACCACCTGGTGTTCTGCTTACTTCTTAGCCGCCTGATGCAAGCGTGGTCGAGGGCGCTGTGCTTAGTGTTGATGCCCGTGTGCAGGCTATCGACGAGCGCACGGCGTATGTGGTCGGGGACTCTGGGGCTATCCTGTACACCTCGAATGCGGGGGGCAGCTGGACCATCCAAGATAGCGGATGGGTAACACCACTTTACGACGTGTACTTCGTCTCAGCGACTCGGTGAGTGACGACCTAGGGCTGTAGCAGGCAGTGTCGGCGCTGCTACCGAGGGCGGGGGCCCCGTGCGGACCATCAAAGCAATGCGAGACATGCCAGCCACATGATGTGAGAGGCGAGATACGTCAGTCATGCGACGTGAGATATGACAAGTGTCAGCCGCATGATGTGAGGATGGGAAAGAAAGGGGTGTTCCAAAAAATGACAAAAACGGTGCCACCCACGCTACGGCGTACGCACACCAGGCACTCTGCCTCCCACGCTACGGCGTACGCACACCGGCCACTATGCCTCCCACGCTCTGGCGGCTCGCCACCACGACCACTCTTTGCCTCACGCTACGGGCGTACGCACAGACACGCTACCTCTTTCGCTATCGCGATGCCGCACACTGGGCACTTTCAATGCCTCCCCCGCTACGGCGTGCTCACGCCGAGCACTTGTTGCCTCTTTATCACGGCGTACTCACCGGCCACTATGCCTCCCACGCTACAGCGTACTTGCGAACTGTGCCTCTTTCGCTACGGCGTGCGCCACCAGGCACTCTGCCTACGAGCGCTCGTCACGCACACCGGCCACTGTGCCTCCCGCGCTACGGCGTACGCACACCGGGCACGCTGCCTCTCACGCTACGGCGTACGCACACCGGTCACGCTGCCTCCCACGCTATGGCGTACGCACACCGGGCACGCTGCCTCTTTCGCTACGGCGTACGCACACCGGGCACTGTGCCTCTTACGCTACGGCATACGCACACCGGGCACTCTGCCTCCCACGCTACGGCGTAGAAATAACACTTACTTTGTATATTTATCGCCGTGCGCTGCAATAGAGACACTATCTAGAAGTTTACGCAAGTTTTACGACAAGGTGTCAGCGCCGGTAGCGGCCTCAACAGTGGATGTCTGTGAGAGTTTACGCTTGCGGTTTTTGAACCACGCCACCACCTTACGGGATTCAGTTTGTAGGTGCAATGCGTAGCCTGCGTACTGAGCATCATATGGATCAGGTGTCTCCTGGAACTTTTTGATCAGGAATGCGACGTCCTGCCCGTTCATGCGCTTGCGCTTTTTGGCACCCTGCAAAATCAGAAAAGGTCAAATGGTTCCAAAGTGGCGAGTGTTGATGATGTAGATGCCCCAGGCGTGAGTTCAGAGCAATGCCACATGCATCTCAAACATCAAAAAGAGCACCGAGAGCGCATGAAAGTGCATATGATGCGACGTAGACCACAGGGAGAACTGGTGCTAAGGAAGAGCCAGGGGCATAAGCGAAGTCAATCGACCCTGCATTCTGCTTACATTCACTTGCTGCACAATTGCCCTGCATCCGTCTACCCTGCATTAACTCTGCAATCACCCTGCAAGAGGTAGAGCGCCTAGCCGTAGCTTGCAGGCCCCATTCAAATCTGGGGCATCTGCAAATCTGGGGCGGATGAGGGGTTGCAGCCTCAGTGGGACAAGCCCTCTGAGCTCAGGTTCAACTCCTGACAATCCCCGTCTAGGGCGCACAGATCTCTCAGTGTGCGCCCGAGACTCAGCGGCACTGCTAAATTCCCGAGCACAGCACATGCTCCTTGCATCACGCATCCTTGCACGGCATCCCAACAACATGCACGCACCAGCTGTTGTCGCACTGTGTTCAGCAAAGCGCACGGGGAGGGCAACAGATGCTCGGCCAACGGCTGCCTCAAATCAGCCAGAGGCACTACTGCATCGCGTTCATTAACCAGCCGTCATTTAGATTCAAAGCACTCTCACCTGCATAAGACACATCCATCACAAATGTGAATGCGTGATACTAGCTCAATGGCAGAGCACCAAGACTTAGCTTGGAGGTCCCAGTTCGAATCTGGGGTATTACTTTAATATTTTTCCACCTTGGGTACTGACCTTATGTCAATGTAAAGGCCTCTTTCGACTATGTCAAAATTTGCAGCACATGTCCAATTTTTCTAGACTAGAGGTGGAGTAGGTTGCTGCTTCTTCAGCAAAAAGTTGGCTTCCCAGCTCGGTTCGCATCGGACAGCACAGCCAGCAAACCAAATGAAAGTGCTTGCTTGACTTTTTTGGGAAGTTGAATGTGCGTCAAGGAGTTTGATACCCCCTTTCTCAAAAGACAGGGCATTGAGGTACAATATGTAAAACTCGGTATGCTCATGCATGCTGGACTAGCTGGCATTTCTATTGACAGCGCCGCGGGTAGAGAAATGAGCACAAACCAACACTACTTTAACGCACTGCAACGTTCCGTTGCATGCACTTTCGGCTGATGTGTACGACAGCATAAATGAGAACTAGCTCGGTGCGCGCAGATGCAAATCGTGTTTCCGTCTGAATACGCCCACGGCTGAAGAATGTTGCAGTTCGAATTTGCGCTGACGCGCTGCAAACGTTCCGTTGCCTGCGCTTTCGGCTAATGCTCGGCGACAGAGCATATAAAGATCCTTGCGAACTGGCTCGGTGCGCGTTGGGCAGGAAAGATCTGCGGTCGTGTTTCCGTCGGAATACGAGTGAAGAATGTGCAGTTCGAATTTGCGGCCTGCTTGCAAACGTTCCGTTACGCTTCGGCTAATGCTTTCGGCACGAGCATATAAAGATCCTTTTGAAGCCGGCAGGCTAGGAAGGAAAGATGCAGTCGAGTTTCCGTCTGAATACGCCCACGGCTAAAGAATGTTGCAGTTCGAATTTGCGCTGACGCACCGCGAACGTTCCGTTGCCTGCGCTTTTGACTAATGCTCGGCGACAGAGTATATAAAGATCCTTGCGAACTGGCTCGGTGCGCGCAGGCTGGGCAAGATGCAGTCGAGTTTCCGTCCGAATACGCCGATGTATTGAGAAATTGTTGCAGGCAAAACTTTCGATACCGTCCGGAGGCAAATTCACATTTGGTTCCTTGAGGAACAATCAACACTTCATTGAGCGCAGTCTATCGTGAATGTTGTTCGATTCGGCTTCTCGTTGGAGCTGCGACGCAGGTGGAACTGCTTAGTACGCATGCTTTGTACATGTATGATGTTTGGAATTGGAAGAACAAATGTTTTGATCGACTACACCTGATATCCCCTAGTTCTTTTCGCTCATTGTTACAGTTCGTGCGTGATGTCTGTTCATGTGCGTTCATAATGTCTGCTCAGGAGCTGTATTCAGGAGCTGTATTCCTCACACTGTTAAGCTGTATTTCCGCGCGAGGCACTCGATATCCGCGCATTCATCGAGACGCCTCCTTCCCTCTGGACGTTACTATACAAGACGATTCACGATACATTAATTTGTTAATTTCGCGCGAGTAGGGAGGCGGCCACCGCACCGCCACCGGCCAGGCGGGTAGGGCGAGGGACCTACGCAAGTGCAGATTCGACCTGTATGATTTCAAAGATTCTTCATTCTTATTCTGCAGTAGAGCGAAACGACAAGCGATTAGCTTTAGGGGTGACACACATATAATATCGGATGTACACATATCTTTCTTATCTTAAAGGTTTATCTTAGCTGTATCTTAACTTTAGCGGCATAACCCGAATATTAAGTAGCATTCTAGATACACGACGTGCACTATGCAAGTAAATAAGTGGCTTTCGCCCTCCCAACGAAGTCCTTTTAGGGTCGTTGGCTCGGCTCACTTTCAAAGAGCGTCCCTGCGGAATCCGCCGAAGATAGACGTCTCGGCTCACGTTCGAAGAACAAGCATTTCCCAACGCCAAGGCAGGGAGGAGACCCGTCGGTTCAGGATCGTGTGCATGGCTGGGCCGCCTCCAGGATCGGGTTGGGTGCCGCCGGACGCCGATCCTGCCTTGCTGATGAAGCTTGCACAGGTCCTGCAGGTAACTGATAGACGCGCTTGTTTTGATACCCGTAACGTTTACAGAACAAACTTAATCTGTCGTGATATTTGGAGTCGCTACGGAATTTGTTGCATTATTGAAGACTTGCACGAACTGAGGCTTGAGTTCGGGTTCAATCTTGCGCGAAATTTGAGTCGCGTTCAAATTAATGTGGTCAAACGTTGAACGATTTTGACCGAGAAACAATAGGACCTATTGTTGGTGCTGAAGGCGTGGATATCAATAGTCCATAATCGAGCATCGATGTGTGTGATTCCAGTTGAAGCTCCGCTGTGTGCATAGTCTACTTTTAAAAGCAAACCCTACGGTTGCATTTTAAGCTTCGACTGTAGAACGTGTACGCCACCAAAACCTCAGGGAAACAGTCCTGGCGGGCCGGGGCGGGGCGTGGTGCGCAGAAATTGCAGAATGGCGCGAACCCTATGGAGGTGATGAAGGTGCGAGGGCGACGCACACGTGTCGCATGCTCCGATGATCTCACTTGCAGCTCATCCACAACATAATGTTTTCAGTAGCTGTGAAATAACTGCTTCTTCGCCCCACTGTGTCTCCCGCTGTGATCCTTTCGTGTTCCCCTTTGGCAGCTTGAGCTGCCGAACTCTCGCGCTAACAGTGCAACTCGAATTTCCGATACGCAGAGCGTGTCACCTGAGGATCGTATAGCAATGGAAAACATTATGGATCAGATCAGAGATCACGAGGAAAATGACACTCCAATTGACAGCATGGAAGACCTCCACCGGGCGCTCGAGCCTCTCCTTGGCAGCCGGTACGCATGTTTCCGAAAGCTTGAAAAGTAGCCACGTCCTATTTCGCTTGCTTTCATGTTGATAAAGTGTTTCGCCATGATAGCACATGGCTTGCCTTCCGCCTTCGCAACCAGCCGGGTGCACTGCACTTTTCCCTTGCTTTCTTGTTGAATAATTGCTTCGGCATGAATGTGTGATTCTTACGTTCGGCCTTCGTAACCATCCGCGTGCAGGGACAAGCGTGTCCCTTCCGCTCACGGATATGCCGACCCGCTCAAGTTGAAACACAGTATGAGCCTGCGGGTCACTGAGAGCCCAATCCATGGTCGCGGCGTCGTTGCTTCCGCCGATATCCCCGCAGGCGAGCTCCCTCAGTGCCACCCAAGTCCCTGTCCAGTGCAACACAAAGCCTTCACGCTGGAAATACTTGACTAGTCAGGCATGATCAGCCTCCCCTCCGCTAATACCGGGTGGCTTGATGAGTCACTCGACCCTAGCGCTGCGGTGATGCCTATGACCAGGCCCTCGCACTTCGGTTTACCTCTTAGCGACGTTGTGCGGCACTCGACTTTGGTTCTTCTGTGAGCCTTGAGCGGCCTGGTGCTCATCCGACCATAGCACTGGTGTGAGCCTTGGAAGGCATAGGGAGTTACTAGACCCTAGCACTGCGGTAAGGCCCTGAGCTGCTTGGTGGGCTAGGTGAGTCTTGTTGACCCCAGTGCCTCAAGGCATTGAGCAGCACGGTGTGTCACTAGCGTTGTCGTGGGGGCTGAGAGGCATGCGCGACCTAGTGGGCCACTGAAACCTAACGCTGACTCAACAATTCAGAGTCTGGGCAGGATGCAGGCTTCTCCGACCCGAGCGTTGCAGTGAGCCGTGAGCGAAATGTTGCGTGGTGTTGCAGTGATCCCTACGCCTTATGGGGGTTCCCCAGACCCTAGCGTTGAGGTGAGCCGCTTGGTTGTGAGGTTTGAGAGCGGCGAGGTTGCGAGGGTGTAAGATGCTTGGTTGTGAGGTTTGAGAGGGGCGAGGTTGCGAGGGTGTACGTTTGAGATTGCTTGGGTTGTGACGTTTGAGAGGGGCGAGGTTGCGGGTGTAAGATCTTGGTTGTGAGGTTTGAGAGGGGCGGGAGCGGTAAGTTTGTGAGTTTGATAACGGTTGTGACGTTTGAGAGGGCGAGGTTGCGGGTGTAAGATGCTTGGTTGTGAGGTTTGAGAGGCGAGGTTGCGGGGTGCAAGATGCTTGGTTGTGACGTTTGGGAGGGGCGAGGTTGCGAGGGTGTAAGATGCTTGGTTGTGACGTTTGGGAGGGGCGAGGTTGCGAGTTAGAATGGAGAGCTCTAAGAACCAGGCAAGAGGGCAAGGTTGGTGGAGGGCTTTAGGGTTCTAAGGAATAGGAGCGAGACCGGCGAGGGACGACGGTACCAAGGGAATTGGAAAGTGGATGGTGTAAACGGCATGTTGGCGACGCTTCAAAGAATGCGTTCCCTCTCTCTCTCTCTCTCTCTCTCTTGCGATGTAGACCTGCATCCTGCCTCCTCCAGGTACCCCAGTCACCTGGTATCCAGCTCGATTCTACGTACGCCGCCACCCTCCGGGCGCAAATCCAACAGGGCCCCCAGGGACGATGGGATTTGAAGTCGTATCACTCTTCAACTCTCCTCTGTTTCCTGAGCTAAGGTACGAAGATCTCAACCCCGAGATGATCAACGAATACAGTTTTGATCTACCAGACCTGGAGAGCCAAGACGTGACGATGGCCATTGGGAACACACGAGGTCCGTCGACAGGCACAGTCCTTAGCGATCTTTGTTAAGAGGACAAGTCGGTGTGCATCAGAGTGAACCCCGCGCTCTCAGCTGATCCGCACGCGACGCGGAGGTTGCCTGTATTCTGTATTGTGAAGGAAACCGAGAGGGGCTGTTGGGCTCATTGGAAAAGTCACTCTCCCATTCTCCAGTGGATCTGCAGTTGCATCATGGTTGCAAGTACCCATGACGTGTACCTCGGCGCGCACAAACGCTTCTCGGCGCGCTCGGAATGACAAAGTCGCGCTGACGGAACAGATCTGCGTCGAAAGGATGATCCGTGTGTTGACGAGGGGGCGCCCTTTCTTTTGCCCGATGTTTGCCCATCCACACCCAGAGGACACTGCTTCTCCCCTCTTGCTCGGGCACATGCTCAACGACGGCGCGGCAGACGTGCTTATTCCCCACCGAGATGCCAAAGATGCTGGAACCCTTCTGCCGGCGGTGATGCGGTACTATGAAGTCGCAAAGGAGGCAAATAACTGTGATTTTGTTCCGTTCAACGATTTGTACCTGGTTGTCGTTCGAACAAAAAGAGCAATCCAACGTGGGGAGGAGCTCAAAGTGACGTACCAGCCCGGCTTCTGGTTGCGGCACTTGGATGAAGCGCTCGAAGCACTCTCCAGCACGGACAAAGAATATTTCCAGCAGTATTTGTCTTCGGTCATAACTGATAGTGGTGGCAATGCACCTTGATAAGGCTAGCATTTCTCCATTGTAAAGCCGATGGGAATAAGGTAGGTTTAGGGTCATTGGTTATGCAGTACCAGCCATATTGGGAGTGCCATATTGTGAGACAGAATGGAATTTTCATAACTCACACTACAAACTATTTTTTCATTCTGGGACATTGGGAGCCATGTGCGTGTAGGAATTGCTCAATGGTGAAATTAAAATCGGGCAGCAGTCCACCGGGTATTCTACCACGGTCTACAACAGCTCTTTGACCGCCAATGCTGTGATGATTTAGGGCTTAGTATTGTCTCCGGTATTAATATCTCCGATGTCTGACCTCGATATTTGGCGACAACAAGAATGTCGAAATTTGGCGACAACCTTGGGGCCCTTATCAAAATATATTCACTACGTGAGAGATGTCTAGACAAATATATCGGCCAGTATCCTGAGAGTCGTCATCAATTGATAGAATGTCGGGTGGTTATGTCGTTGATTGGAATGAATGCAACAAGGTCCGCCAATTCCGCGTGTTACTATGGATGGGCATGCCCTTATATAACGTCAGCCCATGGGACATATTTACACGTGCTGCTGCTGTGGAAGATGGGAATCTGGAGACGATGCTGCAGCGAGCACATATGGCTAGTCAGAAATGTCATAGATGTATATATTTTTTCTTTTGTAATTATGCACACCAACTGTCTTCACCAACATTATGGCCTCAAAAATATAATCAAAAATAAAATATATCGGCCTGAACATCCCAAGATTAATACGGAATATTCGAATCGAAGTCTGCCACAAGTTGCGCTGCTGCACCAGTGTGTGCACCCACTTAACCAAGTGCAAAGCATTTCCGATTGCTCAGGAGATATGTATGGTTGCAGAGTCCAGAACAGATGCTGGCAAGTCAAGTGGACCAACAACCAGACACCTGCAAGTATTGCAACTACCGAGGGCATTCGGTAGCACTTCATTTTTGTCGCATGATCTTTTATGTTTGTCGCACCATGCGACATATCAGATATTTTCTGGGACGACAAAAGTGAGTACGGTACTTATTGTTGTCGCAGTGCGACAATAGTGAGCGCGTTATTCATTATTGTCGCAGCGACAAAAAGAAGACTGATATTTATCGACAGAATCTAGAAAAGTTATACAAAAGATTATGACTATAAACATAATATTACAGTTTGCGGAAGAAACAATTTTGACACGCTGGCATATTCAAACTAACTAACAATCGGCAGGAGAAAGTGCTCACGTTAGCACAGCATGATTCCATTTTCTACTCTATTTTCATTACATTACTATGCATATACATTTACAATAAATGTGCAGTGCATACTATTTCGAATATGAAGTCACAGCTATGAACAAAACACATCCTATCAAGGAGTGACTTCTGAAAACCAAAAGCCAAGCAGGATGATGGGCACAGCAACATGCAATTCGCCAACGAAGGTAAAACTGAAATACCTGCACACAGCGAACGCTAAAACGTCAGAACGAAGTTAAAAAATATTGCAAAAATCATAAAAACATTCAGGCAAACAAACATTCGAAAACAATAAGCAAAATAGCTCAAAATACACTCTTCACAACGGCAAAATGCGTCTCGCCAACGAGCATAAAAGATTTGAAAAACCTGCACGCAGTAAACGCAGACAAGTCAGAAATAAGATGAAACGACATAACCAGCTGCACACGCCACGGGAAACAGCACACACGCGAAACAAGCAATCAGGAAGGCAAGCAGGCATTCAGCAATGCGGCGAAACAGGAAACAGCGATCACATATCCTGCAAAATTACACAGAGCAAAGTCAGTGAGAGCGGTGGGACTCGAACCCACGCTTCACAATCTGTGCAGATATCGCTCTCGGAAAAAAAGCACACAACCGGAGACACGAACGGAACGAATACAAAACAGGCGCTCGAAAACCAATAGTAGATTCCTGCAAAATATCAGTCAGTGAGAGCTTGTGACAACATCAAACCGTCGGGCTGCGGCACAGCCCGTCAGCCAGCCTACAAGAACGAATGGCGTCTACGAAGAAATTTAAGTGCCGCGAGCAACCGAATGTTGCGCTGGCGGCGTCACACATAGAGCAACAACGAAACGCAACTCAGCAAGGATGTTACGATTTAACCGGAAATTAATTAGTATGCAAGGGAAAAATACATGCAGCAGAACAAAGCAGGACACAGCAGAAAACAGTGTGAGGTGCGCCACAAAACGAACGCGTCAAGAATGAACGTGTGAGTCAAAATCGAGATAATATCGGATATGCGAAATCAGCCAGCCGCGGCCCGCGTAGGTCTCACCGGTGAGCCGATTTCGCCATGACATGACATGCGTTGCCATGTTGATGTCGACCGGACGATGGATGGAGGTCACAAGGACATGTCTAGCTGTCGAACGATGCCGTGCCACCTTTCGTCTCTGACCGACTGTATTGTGGCCACCATTTAATGTAGTTCCACAGTGGGATTCCATTGTTCCCCATACTGTCCCATTTTACACGCCTGTTCTCGACAGGTGTAAAATGGGACATTATGGGGACGGTATATGGTTTCGGGTGTGGCATTCAACTGTGACACTGTAATGCGACGAAAGAAAACACCGTATCGCAAATACCATGCCATGTCAGCATGTTGCGAAAGCATGTATTCTGTCGCATCGCATTTGTCGCGACGACGCCACACTTAAGGATTTTTTGTGGTGCAGTTTTTTAATTGACCGATATATAAATTGAAACTGATCGCGTCGCTGATTGGCGTAGCCAGCGTCTGCAAACCATCTCGCTTTTGTCGCGCGATCCCTTTTCCTTGTCGTCCCATATGCATGGTGCCTATCTAAGGTGCTCGCACTTCTTATTGGCGGTTACGCGCGATCGGTCGGAAATATCTCATGTAACCCACCCTGAAATCTGTAGCACCGAACATTTCTACGTGCGCACTCAGCTTATGATATTTCGCGTGTGACCCATATTCATGGAGTTTATCTAAATCTCATGGCGTCTCTGATTGGCGATTATGCGCGATGGGTCGGAAATATCTTATAACTATTATCATAGGTCATCTGAAATCTGTCGCACTGATAAGTTACGCATGAATATTCATAATTCGATACTAAGCCCAGGAATATTCTATGCGTCTCTGAATGGCGGCAATGCTCGATCGATTGATATAACTCTCCGGCTAGCCATATAAAGGTGACCGGTGTGGACTGGAACACAATTATATATGGGCGGTTACTCTCGATCTGTCGGGGATATCACACTGTTTCCGTAAAAAAGGGGGCCCAAAAAGTTAATTAACACCCCTACTGTAAGTCTATAAGTCCGATGATGTGGAGAATACACAACTACTTGGCTGCCAATAACCATTCGCAGAAATATCCGCTGCAGCATGTAAAATATGCAGCAACTTGGACCATGGGCTACATGCTGGCATACTGGCAGCTATTGCATGCTGCTGAGCATATGAACAGCAAACCTATAGAAATCATAACGAGATCAATAACAGGACCTCACAAAGTGAATCAAACTAACTATCTGACCATGCGCTACGCTATACCCTATCTACTGGTCCTCACGGAGTTGCTGCCGAGACAAAAAATCATGAATCAAATCTACAAACTCAGCTGGTTTCTCTTCCATTGGCAGATGCCCACACTGCTCCATCACCGCCAGCTCGCAACCAGGAAGGAGGGCTGCGAGATTTTTGCTATTGCTGACGGGCACCTGCGCCATCACCCCCTAATCAGAAGGACACTTGTATATTCAAGGTTGGTGGCGTGAGGCACTCCGGCCCAAGTTAGTCACATTATGAACCCAAATAAGCCTCTGGTGGCTCCGGGCGGGTAGAAGCGCATGCAGCACCCATCGTCACCATGAGCTAAAAAGTCATCTTACTTCGTACCAAGGGTTGGTGCTGACGCACTCCCCACTTAAGTCAACACAGAATCCCGATAGATAGCCGCGTCACATGCAGACATACTCGGAATGGCACACGACGCATCAATCGACTTGCCCGCCATCCACTGCCAGCTACTCCATCGGTTTCACGTGGCCAATCCGACACTCACCAACAGATCTTGCTGGCCATGGATAATCAGTATTGGTACGCCTGACTCAGCAAGCTCTACAAGCTGCTGCACCAAGTCTGGCAGCGGCGCTTCTTGCTGCCGGCCGGTAGCCACGGCTTGCATCTGCCCCCTTCCCCCATCACCGAATCAACAAGAGAAACCCATCCGAGTGTGGGCATGAAAAATGCACAGAGCCGCTCCCCCCGAAGCACTCTCGCGCGCAGTGCTCCCCGCGTCATTCGGCTCGGGCAGTGTCTCGGCCCAGACCACGCAAGTCCGCAGCGCGGGCGCGCCCCCTGCACCCTGGCGGCACCTCAGAGCAGCTGCGCATCCAGCGCTCATCAAAACATGCTTATAGTCGAGAGCTGCGTGACCCATACCTTTCCGAGAAAGTCTGAGATGGATGTACCTGCTCGCACAAATGCCCATCACTCACACATGCCCTCCCCAACGTCAATGCTGCAAACACGCATCCCCCCCTTGCCTCCCGCCCTCCCCCCTCTCCAAAACCTAAAACTCTAAATCTGTCCCTCTCGAGCATCGCTTCCCTTCTTTTGACGAGTCCTCCCTCTCCCCTGACCCGCTTCCACCCAAAAGGACCTTCTCCCGCCCGCTTTCCCCCCAGAGTCTCACGTGGAGTATGCGCATGCCGTATATACATATATAGTTTTTTCGAACGCACAATTCTTTGATGAATCCGGGAAAAAACCGACCATGTGAGATAGCCTTGTGTGCTGTGCTGTGTACCCATAATGGGGATGCGAGGCTTCCATACACAGTACATGGAATTGATCCGGAGTTAACCGGAGATGTGTAAAGATGCGAGACTCCCTCGCTTAAAAGCACCAACCGATACCGTCCATGACTGCTCCAATCGCATACCGAACGCACCACAGCCAACGTCGGTTTGCACTCACCCTCCGAGGTGCGCAAGGCAAGCCGATACCCCAACTGCTGGGCATGTCACCAGCGGTTACCCTCGATCCCGATTACTTCACAGCCACGTCCGATGCCGGCATTACGACCTACAGTGACCCTCCAGAACGGTGTTCAGCTCCTTCGGGAGCTGAGGCCCTGCGAGGTCCGGAGCGCCTGAGTGCTCTCCCAGCCTGCCCGATCTTGCCGAGGCCGAGGTTCTACTCGCCGAGATTCGCTACTGGCCAGATAAGCGGACGCCATGCACTCGCACTGTGACATGTCCCCCGCGCCGAGTCTCTCCAATCTCAGGGACGGGTCCCCATCCACTACCCGAGCTGACTGTGTCGTAGATGCCTGGCCCCGAGCTCCTGCAGCTCCTTCTTTAAAACAAGAAGATATATAAAACCCAACCTGTTTATAAAGACAGACCTAGGCAAATTACTCAATCAACTCAATCAATAATCAAAGCGCAGTTGTGATTGGCGCACGTGCAAGAGATGCCACGTCATATATCACTCAAAGTCAGATGAGCGAAGTGAAGAAAGAAATCGGAAGACGAAAATTAGAACCGATAGGACGCTCCACTCATGAACGAGTTGTCAACGTCTGGATAGTGTCATCGTAAACGAATCGTCATCGTGAATCTGGCATGCATGTTTGCATGATGACTTACACGATGACGACCTAGCAGAGATCTTGTGATCGACAATTCTAGTATATACATATGCCAGGGTTCGGCGATTACGCGATTTTTCTATACGAGCAGGCATTTCGCGAACGGATCGTTTAGTTTGGATCGGGCATTTCGCGAACTAGCCATATTTTATATGACCCGATCAACGATCAGTTCGCGATTGGTTCGCAAAGCGATACATCCAGGTATGACACCGAGTTAATACTGTTTCATACATGCAACATTTTGAATGTTGAAAATTTAGATTTCCATTTTGTCAATTTTTTGGATTTCGACGTGACAGTCATCGATGACACTGAGTCATAAATGCCGAATACTGATCGAATACTGAGCAGGTTCGCGAACAGGTTGTTTAAGCGTTATTATCAATCCTTTAATAATAGGGGTGTTCTCGAAATGGCCGAATCTGATACGACCAAGGACAGTTTGCAATCGCGATATACGATCGCCGAACCCCGCTACATATTACAAAGAATGCCCCAAGTGCTCTAAGTGCAACCAGACTTACGAGGAACCGCCGTGTATCAGGGATGACGGGAAAACATCCTCGAGGGGTTGGACAGCAGTGCTGGCATGTGCAGCCTATCGTGTCCCCAATGTGTCCCCAACATCGCGAAAGGGCCCTACACTCCACTCCATGCGCAGGCGACGCAACGGCTATCCGCGGGGCACTCGCAGCCTCGAGCATCGCGAAATGCGCGTTCTCTGCATTGAAGGATCCGCAGGCACGTACCAGAGCCGATGAAGTTGGCATACACAAAGCGCAGCAGGCCGTCATCCCACCCTGACACGTCATCCCGCCCTGCCGCGTCAACGCCTCAGGAACAGGGAGGCGGCGCAAGCGAAGCACAACCCTTCACCTTTAATGCACTTTGTCACCTGTGACGCCATTTAAGGCGTGCCTTTTGTTTACCTTGGACCACGCTCGGGCGACGGTAGCCATCGACGATGTTTTGCGTCAGCGCCGCCTTGTCATACCACGCCCCAGCCAGGCCCTTCCACCAGAATCCATTTGCGCGCACCGTGCCTCTCAGCACCTGCCACGTGGCAGGCAAAACAAAAGCCCACTCCCACCTCACCACGCGATGTCAACACCTCAGCGGGTGCATGCCCCGCGCGTGGTGGTAGCTGCATGAAGCATAGCCGACTCTGGGTCTCTGGGTTCAGCAATCACTCTACGTTCACGCTGCCCCGTGCATGCCGTGCACACCAATGACAACAGCCTGGTCAGTCAACTCTCTCCGAGGTGAATCATCCAGCGCACGAGTCCTGCTCTATCCCTGGCCAGCAGACAACCTGATGAAGCATGTGAGACTGCCACGTGGAGTGGCTACCCAGACACATACCATATTCCATGTCGCATTACGCAAAGTACGGGTCTCCGCCCCGTGGGCACTGCAGCCTCAGTTTCCTCCCAAAGCAGTTCAGACAGAAGGCAGGGGCCCAGAGGCCGCCCCCTTCGAAGGACAGCTAGGGGGGGGCGTACAACGAGTAGCAAGGGATTAATGGCCTTCCAAACCGCCATGAGGATGAGTGAGAACATCATCTGCACGAGTGTGATCCCAGCCCTGCTGCCCCTCCCCTCGCCCCTCCCTTGCCTCTGGCGTAGGCTTGCAGGAAGCCAGGCAGTTCGCAAAGAATGCGAGCGGGGAGCGCGTGCGTGTCGGGAGCAGCGGAGCCAGGATGACGTTGATGGCAGAGATGATGATGGCAGAGATGAATTCAAGTGGAGAGCGAATGCCAGAGGCAGTAGAGCAAAGCTGACAGCGATGAAAAGGATGTTATCAGAACACTGGGCGGCACACGAGGAGGAGGCGGACCCGAGCAGCAACCTCAGGCGTCCTTGAGGGGGCGCAGCGTCCGATGGGGTCGATGCTTGGGCACGTGGACGGCCGGCAATGATGGCCGGAGCCACGAGGATAACCGCCGCAGGGCGCTCCGCACCCTTTGCCTCCACCGCTGCCAGTGCTGCCGACCTGCGTGGCACCGGCACCACCATCATTGCCCCCTCTACCAGGGGTATGCCACTCAGCCTCCTGTACAGAGGCTATGGCACTCAGCCCCCGGTGCCACACGTATGCCACTCAGCCTTCTGTGCCACGGCTATGACACATCTCACGTACATTCTGGCATCAACATCAAAGTGACACAGGCACGTTATGCGTGCAATCTAGCGCTTGGGGAAAATAAACATGCGCCGCCATCGGATCAGCTGAGAGGCGAAGCGCCGCCATCGGATCAGCTGAGAGGCGATGCGATGCCATTGGATCAGCTGAGAGACGGAGCGATGCCATTGGATCAGCTGAAAGGCAAAATACAAAATCCACAGATGTGAGGTAGAGCGAAGCGCATACTGTCACACCTGCCGCCCATCGAATGGCCCATGTATACGCGCGGCATGTCCCTGGCTGCGGAGTCCACGGAAGTGGCTCCAGTCCCCGGCTCCTGCAGTGCTCACCCTCTCACATCACACGAGTCAAGAACACTGGAACTGCACAAGAAGCAGCATGTGGAGCAAACGGTCTCTGCTCATGCAGAGCAGCAGACCGAGCCTCAAAACCAGGGTGCTTCGCCGGCTCAAGTTCCTCGGGACGTGCAAACGCTGCACAAACAGCTGGCCTCCGGTCGCAAGGTGCTATCAAATGGCCAGAGCCTTCTCGCGTGGCAATTCACCGATGTTACCGCATGTCCTCGTGCCACGTGCAGAAGCAGGCTCCGGAGGGTCCAGGGGGGGGAGTGTTACCTCCACAGCCCTTGGAGAAGCCTCTGGATCCCGCTGTAGCTCCAAGTCCAGCACCTTGCGCCCAATCACTGCATTCGCCTTGAAGGTGTACTTCGCAGCGGAGGGCGCCCTGCCACATCAGCGTGTTGCCCCATACCTAAATGTTCCCTCAGCAAAGATGCGCCGTTGCTGTAATGCGCGGATCAGACGCAGTGCGGCGCCTTGTCGGCCACTCCGCGCCGCTCACGCGCGCGCTAGCAAGCCAAGGCATCTCGTCTTGCAGGTTGCTTGGGCCAAGCACGAGCATCACACACAGGGCCGCCTCCTTGCGCAATTCCGAGGTAATCGCTTGCAGGGTGGTGCATCAGGGACGTGAAGCAGCCCCCCCGCGCACACCCCTGAATGCGCCGGAGCGCCGCGCGATCCAGGGGCGGGGTCGCCATCACGAGCCTCCACCAGCTGCGCGCTCCAGCGCACTCTGATCCGCGGAGGAAGCCGTACGCCTCGCACCTCTCCGTCAGGCCGAACCCTGGGCAGTCATGCGCCGTGATGACACTGCCATAACAGAGAGCTTCGGCCAACCTGCTCCCCCCATTGCCGCGCTCCTCAGACCTCGCCGACGCTCGAGCACCGCCGAACTGCAACACAGGCATCTCACGCACGCTCAGCGCATCGCAGCTTTGGGTCCTGTGCCGCAAAGCCGGCGGCGCTCGCAAGCGGCGGCCGTTGGTTTTGTCCATCTGCACGCGTTGGATGATCAAAGGGGCGAGTCCAACGCTGGCTGGGACGGCAGTTCTTTCCCTGGGTGCTTGAAATATGATGAAAGGTATTGGAGTGTGGCCGTACACATGAACACAGCGCTGACAGCCCTCGGGCGGAGTGATTTCGTATGCAAGGGGGTACAGGATTGCAGCACAGAGGTTCTGCGCGCTCGCCAGGGCCAGGTGCCGGCCGGGGGCTGGGTCCAAGTGTGAGTCCGCTGAGTTCAAGAGGCTCGACGCAGAGGCCACGGTTGCGGGCAACTGGAGCGCGAGCTGGAAGTGCAAGTGGCTGAGGGTGCCGACGCTCTGCTCTCAGCTTCGAGCGGGGACACGGCTTTCCGGCTGAAGCACTGCACCTCTGCCGTCGTGGCGGGAACCAAGCCGAGAGGCGATGGGAGCGAGCCCAGGGGATGCAGCACTGCACCTCTGCCGTCGTGGCGGGAACCAAGCCGAGAGGCGATAGGAGTGAGCCCAGGGATGCAGCACTGCACCTCTCTGCCGTCGTGGCGGGAACCAAGCCGAGAGGCGATGGGAGCGAGCCCAGGGATGCAGCACTGCACCTCTGCCGCCGGTGCGGGAAACCAAGCCGAGAGGCGATGGGAGCGAGCCCAGGATGCAGCACTGCACCTCTGCCGTCGCGGCGGAACCAAGCCGAGGGGCGATGGGAGCGAGCCCAGGATGCAGCACTGCACCTCTCCGCCGCGGCGGGAACCAAGCCGAGGGGCGATGGGAGCGAGCCCAGGGGATGCAGCACTGCACCTCTGCCGTCACGGCGGGAACCAAGCCGAGAGGCGATGGGAGCGAGCCCAGGGGATGCAGCACTGCACCTCTGCCGTCGTGGCGGTAACCAAGCCGAGAGGCGATGGGAGCGAGCCCAGGGGATGCAGCACTGCACCAAGAGATTTCTTGATCACTCATTTGGGCTTTTATTTCCGTGATCGAGATCAGGTTTTTCAATTTTCCTGATGGAGATCTGGCAGCTGTTTATTAAAGAGAACTCGCTCCGAAGCATCGGCAGCTCTGCTATCTTGCACCTCCACCCACCCAACCACCGAGTACTTCCTCGCCAATGGCGGCTTCCGCTGAAGCCAGCAGAACGCTCACAGCCACGAGGTCCAAAGGGCGGGGGCTAGCCATTCCCACTGTGAGATGCACGCTAATTGACGTGTGCAGCACTGTGCTACGGCAAGTTGACACGAGTGCAAAAGAAGCCACACCTCTGCAGAGCTGCACATTCCCAGGAGTAGGTGTTGGCGCCGAAGCCGTGCCATAGGGCCATGCCCCACGGCCGAGGTGCAGGGGAAGCCGGCGCGTCGCCACTTCCCGTCCGTCGCTTGTAGTGCACCTGCAAACCACGTGGAAGGCCGCACGGTGTCTCAGCATTATCAAGGATCGGAGCATTGCTTGAACTTGTGCAGCTATGCTTGCTGCTTGGACTGCGTGCTTACGATGCATGCACCGCGCAGCAATGCCCACTCTTTGGATCAGAAAGCGCAACAGTGCTTGCTGGCTGAGCTGGAAGAAGCAGCAGATGTTCACATCAGGCGGCATGGTGGGGGTGTGGACCGGGTGGCACAGCGGTGTCCAAATCGGATGACGCAGCAGTGTTCACATCAGATGACATGGTGGGGGTGTGGACCGGGTGACGCAGCGGTGTTCACGTCAGGCGGCGTGGTTGGTGTTGCCCGATGCAGAATTCAAGCCGAAAGGTTTTCTCCCCTGTATTGCCTGATATCACTGGAGACTAGCTTTCCCTTGTTTAAGAATCGATGGTTCGTGTTCATGTTCAAGGTTCGAGAATGCATGCACTTCGCCATTTCTGCATTGCATCAAGGTTCGAGAATGCATACACTTCGCTATTTCTGCATTGCATCAAGCTTCGAGAATGCATGCACTTCGCCATTTCTGCATTGCATCGTTGTACCGCATGTCTGCGCTGTGTTCGTGTATTTACGGATACTAAGTCTTTGCATTTTATCTCTGTACTGTTTTTCTTAAATGTGCCTCCGAAATTTCGGAATAAAATTGATGAACTCCGAATAAATCTAGAAGCCGGAAAATACCAAAAAACGCAGCAGAAAGCCGCGGCACAGTACCCAGAGAGTGAAAAGGAACCCAGAACTTTCTCCTCACTAACGCGTAGAGGAGCTCGTGAGGCTGCTGCCCCTCAACGAGGCTCCTGTGGCTGGAACGAAGAGGATGCAGACAGCAGAAAAAAAGGCGAACCTGTATGCCGAGGACCTCACGGAATATAGAGTCCTCGTCTTTCGCCTCACTGGGCTTGAGCAAACGCGCCTGGAGCACCCACAGCCATTCCGGCCCACGACGAGTCTGCGGTAGGGAAAGGGCCGCTGAACTCGCCTCTACCGACACTGCATTTCGCAACAGATTCGTGCGAGGGGATAGGTGCAGAGCATTCGTTTTCGGGCGAGGGGATAGGGCGGTGCAGCAGGTGTCGGGTGAGGACCAAGAACCTTGTATTGACCCTCCAGTAGCAAGCTTCTCCCGAGGAGGAGGCAGGTCCCCAGCAGTAACGCAAATACACCCCACTCGGCGAGGCCGAACGTGGCGAACGTGGCGAGAACCCGGTGCCTGCACGTACGCAAATAGAATTCTTTTTTTCAGTGCGGCAGCGGCTTACAGTACACCCATTTAACCGGCGCCAAGAGAGGGGAACAGCAATTTCGTACGTCGTGGGGTACGTAGAGTTTTTAGGTAGGCTGGCGGTGAAGGCGGCGCACCTGTAGAAAGCGTAGATGAGCACCAGAGTAGTCGTGACTGTGGAGAGAATCACCCGATCGGACAGGCGGAGCCGAGGACTGAAAGTAAAATCTAACTGCACAAGAAGCGAGTACGTGAGAAAAGTTTTGAGGACTGCTGAAGAGGATATCTGTGGGAAGCATTGCACCAGGCTGCTGAGCAAGCAGCAAGGTCGTCGCACACTGAAGCACGCCAGGTTCGAGCGCGGAGGAGGGGGTGCAGGAAACACAACCGAAATGTCTTGCGGGGCTCACTCAAAGAGATAATCGCGAAGCACAATAAAAAATAATAATAAAACGAGCGATTTATCGAAAAGGGCGTTTGGCCGACTCAGATGCGCTTAGCCCCCTCCTTAGAAGAAACGAACGATGGAAGTCTTCAGGTCTGCTCTCCTTCAGTCACGAAAGCGCGAAAGCTTCGGCAGTGCTATGGGCGTATTCGCGCCTGTGGATAAAGCTGCTGAGCTGCTGCGCCCTCTGCACAAGCCGATGGACCCACGGACGTGTCAGCAGTCGTGCTATCTTGGGAGCATCTTGTTTCAGGAAGCCAGCCACGCATGTCAGGGACAAGGCCCGACTAGCACAGCGACGTACCGGATGAAATGGAAGAAGCTGCTACGAAGGAGCGCTTGGATCCCAATATTGGTGGGGAAAACGGACTGCACGAAAACGGGAGGCAGTCTCTGTTCGTGGCGTAACGGTTGGTCGTCGAGGACGGACGTTCGGAAGAATAGGCTCGTATCTCTAGCACAGATCAAAGCGGTGAAGTTCTCCTTGTTAGGAGACGTCATTACATACATTTGAATAACCTCGATATAAAGGCTGTATGAACTGCGGGATCTCGTATGGCAAAAGCCTGTCGACTTTCCAAACTCACCTTGCGACTTCGAAGGCTGTACGATAGTCCTCGTCCCAGACAGATTTTTCACGCCCGCTGACAGGGCGCTAGTTCCCAGAGATTTTGGCGTGCTTACTTGTGATTTGTGATTTATAAGCGCGTGGCGCATACTGGGGATGCAAGTGGTGGCATAGTCAGGTTTAACTTTTCCGCGCATTTTGTCTCGGTCTCGGCTCTCTTTTTGGTCGAAAGCGCCCACACGATGGGACCTATTCCCGAGTTTCGACATTGGACGATGAAACACTCGTGTTTGTGTATCTCCCTTTTCCAAACAAGTACCTTTTGCTCTCTTGTTTGAGAAAAAGCTTCAAGTTAAAAGTTTGAAGTTAAAAGCTCGCCACACTTGAGAGCAGGCAGCCTTGGGGGGCTTCGGTTCAGAAACCCGTCTCTCGTTTCGTTTTGTCTTTCCAAGCCATGAAGGACGATTCATTCTCATTCGATTGGGCAGATGGGCACTCATCCTTCGATTCAATTGGCCAAAATTTCCGTATCTGCATATCCAGTAGTATCCAATCGGTCTCAGAGGATCTATTCATTGTCCCTCTCACTGCCAACTCTCTAGTGCAATCGATTGTCGACTCCTCGCAAGTTTCAAGCCCCTATCGCGCCAAGTCAGTGATCTGAACGGTGTGTTACGCCTTATGTAGCGGTTGGATTGGCCGTTATAGTGTCACTGAATTCAGAATAATCAATAAACTATAAAGCAATAAACCAATTCGAAATTAGTAATTACTACAAAAATAAGACACGTTGAACCCGGCGGGCGCGGGCGACTTATTGCGTTCGCGTTCCTTTCGGCCGCGGCCGTTCAAACCGCATTGTCCTGTCTGGAGCAACCCCCCCCGCCGATTTTCGTCGAGCGTCGAAAGTTAATCTGGTCAGCCTGAGCCTTAACATAGGGAATGTGGTCAGCATTGAAATCTGACCGTCGATTTTGGAAAATTGGCCATTTATAGGGTTTTCCAAGGCGCCTTCGTCTCGGCGATTCCCTCCGCTCGTCTTCAAGCGTCTCAGACGCGCACTAGAGGTGTAAAGAGAGCATCCGAGACGAGCAGAGAACCCACAACTCGTTAGACACAGCTGAACAACACTCTGAAGTATGTGATATATCGGCACAGGGGAAAATACGACTTTTTCTTTGGATATTTTGTTCATATTGTTTTTTATATTCGACGCTTGCAAAGATGTTGCAAGCTATGGTCTGTGCGTAACACCTTAAGGGCGAATTGCCATACTGCTCATACTGATCCTGTTTTCGAGGAACTTATTTTCACGTTTTCGGCAATAACTCAAGTTCTAGACATCCATTTGCCACGATTCTTCGCATATATTATATTGCGGAACTAGGTGGATGATATGACACTTCATTATCACTCGCACCACGATATGTGCACACATGAATATATGTGACCCATCATCACCATACTTAAGGAAATTCTGTTGAACAACTGTTGGGGGCATTTTTGGGCATGCGCCATGAACATGCCACCACTATTGACTTGATGTTATGAGTGGGCGATGACGTATCATGGTGTATACCAATGGGGGGAAATACCATATCCTTGATTTGAAGCCTTTAGAGCACTCTCCATAGAGTACGCTTTTGTCACCTGGCAGCAGAACACCCCTGCACTTTCCACAAAGTCCTCCACTCGATAAACCGAGTTTGGTGGGCATTGAAGGGTTGAGGGACGGTAGCACTTCAAATTTGTCGCACCGGGTATTTTATTTGTCGTGTCGCAAGACAGATTGGAATTATACCGTGCGACAAAAATGAGCCGGGGGCTCATATTTGTCGCAGGTGCGACAACCATGAGTGCCACGCTCATTTCTGTCGTGAAAATTCACAGAAAATTTTCAGATGCCCTGATTTACTTGGACAGAAAACAGACAGGATAACAAATTATGAAAATAGATCGGGCATAAATCTGAAGACAGAAATATCTGATTGTGCAATTTTAAAGATAAAAAAAGGGACAACATTCACAATAACATATTCGGTGACAAGCATATTCAGTTGCAAGCATATTCAGTTGCAAGCATATTCAGTTGCATGCATGCATATTCAGTGGCAAGCACCTTCGTGTTACAAATTAATGACATATTGTACAACAGCTAAGACTATTGCTACAAGCAGTATCAGTTCATGGGTTAAGCTACGTCACACTACTTGCAAGCTTCTGCGGCCCGTTTTTGACACATGGTCTTCGGCTTGTTATGGGGAAAGGCGCGTTCCATCATCCCAAAGATGTCAAGACAATCACGGAGGTGGTAAGCCGCCAAGATGTGCGGGCAACACTTGCAATACCAAAACCACTTGCAGGAACATGCGTCACCATTGACAGGATCGGTGGGATCGTCCACGTTGAATGTCAACTCCACGATGTCATCGGAGTACTTTCTCACCAAGTCCAAGCTGTGAAAAAAGTTGCGGGGATTCTCTCCGCGGATCAAGAGACGAAACTTGCTCACACGAAGCTCAGTCACAGCTTTACCGGTAGCGTTCAAGTTCATGTAGATGAAGTCGAACCCATGGATGCGAGAGGGATACAGGTAGAAGTTGCAAGGATCATCCTCTGACTCCACAGACATAAGCTCACACGCAAGCTTCAAGAAAACAGTCGGGTAGGTCGGAAGGGAGTGGGCGAATGTGTCTCTGTTTTTGAAGGCGCGGTTCCTCAACAACACAGGGACGGTTTTCTCCAACACAACGAGGTGGGTGGCGTGTCGATCGGCCAAACGGTGGTCCTCTTTATGCCCACGCTCGTCTGATTGCATGGTGGCCGCGATACCCGGAATGGTGCTCGCACCGCGAAAGAACATGATATGTTCCCCATGAGTAAAGTTGCGGATCGCATTGACAAAGGCTTGGAGTCCGAGACCTTCCCACTCACGCTTGGCGATGTCCGCAATGAGCTTCCGCATCTCGAGGGTGAAGGCGTCCTCAAGAAGATGTCGGTCATTGATGATCTGTTCCTTCAACTCCAAAGGAACATACCTGTTTACCAGACATATATACATAAGAGCAATAATAAACAGTAAACATGGCAGGCGTGAAAACACTACGTCACAAGGGTGGAAAGATCACTCGGAACTAACCCCCGGAAACTCTGCGCCCCGTTCCGGAACTGACCAGAGCCCGACCAAGGCGGGGCTTCTGCCAAGTACAAGCATGCGTCTGACACGGCGAACCGAGGCGACATGGCTTACAATACTTATAACATTGCCCACAGACTTTTTATCCCGAGAAATCTTTCCCCAAAAGTACGTATACAAAAGAGCAATAATAAACAGCAAACATGTTCAAGGAAAGGCTATCACGTATCAAGTTTGGAATACACAGCGATTGGGTGGGGGGATACGTACAAGAGGACTTTCTCCAAGTACTTCCGACGCACGTGTTCAACATCTCGGATGGACAATACCATGTCGAGGCCACCAGGTTTGTCGATCTGATTTGCAGCTGCCGTCAACGCTCGCATGTTATCGCCACAAACGATGGATATTGGGAGGTCGATGCCAAAAGCGACGTTGGCGTACTTGATCAAGGCGCGCAACCCGACCAAGTATGAAAAGATGGACTCGCTCTTAGCGATCACGTAGAGGAATAAGTAGAAAGACTGATGGGGACAGTTTCTCTTGTCAGTGATGACCTTCCAAAGGTGGGGTTTCTCAAAGGTGACGCCATCGGTGCCCAAGTCGATGAGGATGTACTCGCCTTGCTGCTTTCCGAAGGAGGCATCGCCCTTGACGGTGAAGATGTTGTGATCCTCGTGGGAAGAATGCTCCCGTTGAATGTTCTCCCCCAATATTAAGTTGGTCATGGCAATGGCAGGACCATAACGGTCGCACCTGTTAAAAATGAAGTAAAGGGCAAGAGGCACAATAAATTAGTCTATCAAAAAACAAATCACAGTTGAAAACACTACGTCACAGAGGTAAACAATCATCTGAAGGCAAGCAAGCATTACGTAGGACACCACGAACGGATAGATGTTGTCAGAATTACTCGTGGCTCGAATAACATGGGCAATCATGGCAGCAGGTGCTAAAATCTGTATAGATGTTGCAAGACATGATAGGCGGACCGGATGTACCGTTCGTAGCTGACGACAAAAGCTTCGCAACGGTCACGTCCCGACGCCCAGGCATCGAACTCCGAGCGCTCGGAGGGCATGGAGTGTTTTACAACCCAAGCGCTCAAACCGGCAACCGTGTCGATTTCTGCAAAACAGCAGGATACAAAAACGTAAGTACCGGAGGAATAGATGATGGCAAACTAAAATGTGCGTATTGCACAACTTGCGGTCCACGAAAAAGTGACCGGATTACATTAAAAAACAATAGAGATTCGTCATAGAGAAGGGTTCTCACCGCAGGTCGGTTCTTTGAGGCGACCCACGAAGTTTTGAACTTGCTTCAAGGTAGGCAGTTCCTGCTTAGATTTCTCGGTACCATCCCAGTGTTTTTGAAGTAGGTCATTCAGTGCTACTGCTGGTTGCCCACGGCGAGCTGCAGCAAGTTCGGTCAACGCTGCGCGGAATCTAACTGGAACACCAGTTTCGGGAGCCGCGGTAACACATTCAGCGTGAGGGAAGCCGTTATGGAACACTTCCCAGAGGCGGGTCTGAGCGCTGTAAACGTATTTTTCTGCATAAGGGCATGCTACCCCCTCGTGGGTGGCGTGGGTGTTACACCCGTAGGTCCGGGAGTTTTCAGACTGGGTGATTCGCCGCATGCGGATGCCAGTTCCTTCGACGAAAGTACGATGCTCCTTGAAGGAAGCGAAGGCCACGCGCTCCGCGATGCGGGTCCATACAGCCTTAGTTTTTGCCTGAAACACACACACGTAAAGACATTGAGTATTAATAGCAGAGCAAGTTGAAGGCAGGAGTTCAATCACGGGCAATGCACGGAGAGGCAAAATGGGGGTGGAAGGAAGGAACCAACCTTCTTGGCAGCAGGGCTTGAAGAAGGGGATTTGGAGGTGGCAACATTATTAACTGGGACTTCTTGCAAGGGGCGGCGAACTTCCGAGGCAACTGGAGATGTGCAGCGATCCGCAGCGGTCGGGGCGAAAGCAGGACGAATTCTGGAAGATCCATCAACCTACGCCACATAACAGAAATAGGTCAGGAACTAAATTGAAGAAGTCAACGGGAAGGGGTGCGTGGTTATGGGAACCTCTAGATTAACATCGAACCATTCCTCAGCGATGTCAAACGCCTGCATTGCCGGGTCGACAGAAGGTTGCGAGCAGGCCAAATTGACAGGAGGTTGAGAGCAATACAATTGCACAGCGCGCAAAGCGCGCTGGTGCAAAGGGGTGGCGTTTTCGCTGCTCATTGTATGTGGGACCGGCGCTGGAACTTTAAAAAACACTGAGCTCAACGAAGAGAACTTACCTTAAGTACACATCCCTCAGAAGCCGGCGGGTGAGGTGATTTCCTTGCCAGAGAAACCGTGGCCAGCTAAGAAACGTCCCATGGAAGCCGCGACGGACGCCCAGAGTGCCAGCAAAGCGCATGCGGACAGGATATTTGGGACAGCGTGGGGCAACATTTGAGCTGGCGGAGGGCGGGGGGCGGCGGGCTCATCGTGTTGGATTAGAATTGGTCCGTCAAAAAATCCGCTAGATATTCACGCAAGCGAACTTCTCTGTAAAACGTTTGGGACGAATTTAGCTGGCAGAGAGTGGGTGGCGGCTTAAGGTGATTTCGGGGAATGAGCAGTTGGGAAGGAACTAGAAACTTGGACTTTTCGAAATTAGATGGGAGCTGGGCGCAGCGCAGGGTGCTCGAGTACGTATCGCGTCGCTGATTGGCGATACGACGGAGGTACGTCATTGTCGGTTACGACCGAACGGTCGAAACAATCCGGGGTAGGACTGCCGAGATCGGTAAACCTGTTATTAGAGCAGTTTTGCGACGAATTCATAATTGTAAATTCCGCATATCTTCGGGGTAAAATATGGAATTGTTACCCGTGTCTCTCGTTGTCGGTTACGACCGAACGGTCGAAACAATCCGGGGTAGGACTGCTGAGATCGGTAAACCTGTTATTAGAGCAGTTTTGCGACAAATTCATAATTGTAAATTCCGCATATCTTCGGGGTAAAATATGGAATTGTTACCCGTATCTCTCGTTGTCGGTTACGACCGAACGGTCGAAACAATCCAAGGTAGGACTGCCGAGATCGGTAAACCTGTTATTAGAGCAGTTTTGCGACAAATTCATAATTGTAAATTCCACATATCTTCGGGGTAAAATATGGAATTGTTACCCGTGTCTCTCGTTGTCGGTTACGACCGAACGGTCGAAACAATCCGGGGTAGGACTGCTGAGATCGGTAAACCTGTTATTAGAGCAGTTTTGCGACAAATTCATAATTGTAAATTCCGCATATCTTCGGGGTAAAATATGGAATTGTTACCCGTGTCTCTCGTTGTCGGTTACGACCGAACGGTCGAAACAATCCAAGGTAGGACTGCTGAGATGCTATCGTATCATGATTGGTCGGTATAACGCGAGCGCTCGACACATTCATGGTAGGACTGCTGGCATGGATGGAAAACAGTATATATATCTTCGTGGTATAATTTTGAATTGTTAAACGTTTCTCTCGTTGTCGGTTACGACCGAACGGTCGAAACAATCCGGGGTAGGACTGCTGAGATGCTATCGTATCATGATTGGCCGGTAAAGCGCGAGCGCTCGACACAATCCGGGGTAGGACTGCTGACATGGATGAAAAACAGCATATATATCTTCGTGGTATAATTTTGAATTGTTAAACGTTTCTCTCGTTGTCGGTCGAAAGAATCCGGGGTAGGACTGCTGATATGCTATCGTATCATGATTGGCCGGTAAAGCGCGAGCGCTCGACACAATCCGGGGTAGGACTGCTGACATGGGCAGAAAATTTTCGAAAAATTTCCAACGGCATAATTTTTGAGGGACAGCTCCTGCGGTGTGGCCTGTTGATGTCACTTTTTTCCAGGAAACCTGTTTCGCTCCTTTAACTCTTAAACGAACTGAAAAACAGCATATTTCTGAAAAAGCTGCGAAGCGTCGTTAATATAAACGAATCTTTTGCGACACGACAAATAAAATACCCCGTGCGACACAAATGAGGGGCTACCTTGAGGGACCTCGCCCAACTCCCCAATATGGACACTAATACTTCATAAATATCCAATAGTTGACTACCGTGGTCTAGGTTGTGGTATACGTAATACGCGTATAATCTCGGACCCCTGAAACACGTATAATACGCGTATAATACGCGACGTGTGCTTTCAGCGTTGTTTTACGTGTCAACACGTAAAATGGCCATTTTACGTGAAATCCGTGAATCCGACGATCGGCGGATGGCGTCAGACGAATCACGGACTCACGGCCTGGCGTCGTGGCGTGGGGCCTGTGGAAATAGAGTAATAGTTGAGGTATAAGTACCCCCGCCCGTGGCCCGTCTCAACGCTCCCACCAACACTCAAAACATGACCTCATCTGGCGGCCCCGAAGTCGACATTCTGAATCCGACAAACGATAGTGACGATGAAGATGATCGAGGGAATGCTCCTGAGCGCACCTTGAACCTGAAGACGGACTTCCTGTGGACTTTCGTTAGGGTTCTGAAGCCAAGACCCGACAAGAATGGCAATCCGCAATTCTACCATGCTGGGAAGCGCGGTGCTCCAAAGGACAAGGTGGTGTGCTTATTCTGTGACAAACAGTTCAACGCGTCAGTGGACCGGATTTGTGGCCATGTTAGTGGGGCTAAGGGTTGCGGCATTGAAAAGTGCAAAGGAGTCACGCAGAAGAGATGCGGCAAAATCAAACTATGAATAAGCTGAAAATCAGCTTATGCATAAGCTGAAAATTAACCTACGAATAAGCTGAAAATCACTCCAATGAGCACACGATTTTCCCTATGAGTCTATACGTAATACGCGTATAATCTCGGACCCATGAAACACGTATAATACGCGTATAATACGCTTGGGGGGGTAGCGTATACCACAACATAGACCGTGGTAGTTATGGATGTTTCCGCCCTCATACTGATCCCATACTGCTAAAAACGAATTCGCCCTTACGGTGTTAAGCGGATTATCATGTTTGCGGCTCGTTAAAGAGCTCACAACGGTTTGGCACGGGATAGAGGATTCTTCGACGACCTTCGTGAATTTGGTTGAGCGCATGGACCTCAGTGATGGAATCCGTGCGCAAATTATCTGGAATCGACTAATTTCAAGGTTGAGCTTGCGACATCCGAGACCTTTATTCAGTTGACTCCGTTTTCACAAAAGAGTTTGCCCGTCGCTCAAGTGGTGTTGATGACGAGACGGAATTTCGTCCTCCTTCGTTACACACCACCTGAAGGGTCCACAACCGCGGTTCGCGCACGGTCAATGCTTTCGCATCTATGATGGCAACTGCGCGTGGAAGTGCGATGAGGAACTTGATGGAAACACCGAAATGCTTCCAGTATAATTATATTGTTGATCAGACAATATAATTATATCGGGCAACAACCTCCCGACGAGATCCAAACGGGACTCGAACCTGCATGCTCAAGGTGCAAAGTCCAACACATAGCGCCCTACGCCGTAGCGCTATGCCATCAGATTCTCGTCGGGAGGTTGTCGCCCGATATAATTATATCGTCTGATCAACAATATAATTATACTGGAAGCATTTCGGTGTTTCCATCAGATCTCCCTTCCACCATATGCCACAGTATCTCGTGGCACAACCCTCGACCAAAAGCAGCCGCTCGTGCACAACAGTGTGATACGATTACTTGAGAAGCGTGGACGAAGTAAGCTTTCGCATGGACGATGTTATGCAGAGGGGCAAACCGCTCCTTGTGAACGATTTGGTAGCGATATTTTGGCTGATCAACCACACGGTTACGACATTTTGTGACAACCCTGGGCATCCTGAACGTCGCTTTCCTGGAGAGAGCTTTCACGTTGCGTGAGAGGGCGACGTCGCATTGGGTCGGGAGGTTGATGTGGAGGCCGATATGGCATCAACAACGGTGGACGATTTGCCCGCCTCATATTTGGAGGACGTGACTCGCACTGGAATGCACAACATCACGGGCATCAGAAGGAAGAATAAGCACGATTCTGGCGACCCGCTGCCCAAGCTCACGGACGATCTCCTGCAAGACCTGCTGAATAGGAATGCACAGATTCTAATAATGAGACCATGGCCATGGTTAGGAGACTATCTGGCCTTGAAGAGCGACCTGGAGGGTGCAGCACACAAAGCCTTCGAGCAGATATTGAAGGACCCGCGAAAGGATCGCGAAGCACGCCGTCGACACCGTTCGGCTCAATAGGAGAACCCAACAATCACACGAGCACGCAACAAGGGTCTTACGTGGTGGAGACGTACCAGAGGTTGCCGCCTTCGCAAGAAGTGGACAGCAAATACTGGGCGTTACATACAGTACTCTCACAAGTCAGAGCCAAACATGCGGAAATCCTCATCGAAAGACTGAAATCTACTCTCACATCCATTCAACTGCGACACATAACCCTGCACCAGCTAAGATATGTCATTAATGCGGTTGTAGTCCCTAGAATGGCATACCCCCTTAAAGTTACCTCAGCAATTGCCAATTCCTCAAAGAATATTGCACTTGAATTAGACGAAATGATAGCTTCGTTCATAATCAAATACTTGGGCTGTCCAATGGACACTAATCACCAAAAAATCTGGACAGCAGTTTGCCAGGGGTAGTATGGTATTGATAGTGCTTTCGATATTGCAACGGCATCATGTGTTACTGGAATATCCCGGTTCAAGATATCAGACAGTCAGTGAACCAATATAGATAAACTCATATAAGAAATAAACCCTAAGCTAGATATACCCGGAACGGTCACGGAGTCGGAACGGTCTCGGTCCTAGCTACTTGTGACACCTTGATGTGTCACAGCACGGGCTTACGGATCAGTCACAGGTCCAGTGTTGGCTACCTAGGAATCTGTCATAGGGGCTTGCACCGGGACTCCCGGTCAGGGCTGCCTATACAGATTTCAGCACACCACCCCAACACTGTGGGTGGTGAGCTGGTGACTGACAGGCAAGTCAGAGAAGTTAAGATAAGTTAGGGTAGGAGCTAGGGTGACAAACCTAACTGCTAATCCAACTGTGCTATTCTGATACACAAATTGAAACCCTCTAGCCGGCACAAGTGCAGAAATATACAGGTACGCAGGTCCTGCTAAAAGCACTGCGGCAGCAAACCAGATTGAAGATTGTAGATGTCAAAGTAAAGCATAAAACAAATTGAAGACCATGTTGAGGTCAAAGCACATCTCAGCACACCACCAGAGTTGTGTACTGCCAGAGCCAGAAGGAAAGCTACAGTACTCGGGGTCAATGCCATCAAAGTCCAGAGGTGCACCGTCACCACAATGCCCACGGCAGTAGCTTGCAGCACCGCTCTCCAGTGGGTCAGGCGGCCGGTGAACCACCGTCGCAGCACCCATGGAGTGCAGTACTGCATCCAAAGTGACGGGGTCCAGCTCGGATATACCGGGGTAGATGCATAAGTCGCCCCTGCATAGCACAGGCTGCGGTGCAACCCGACCCGATACCTGCACAGAGTCGATGTCATTGGCCGCCGTGTAGGCGGCAGCTCCCACTCCCATGATCGAGATCAAAAGAAAGAGAGAGACGAAGTAATGAAATCCCCACGGGCCCGCGTGTGCGGGGAAGCCCCACGGCGGCTTGCCACAGCCGTAGGTGCGGGATGCACCACCAGACTGAGGCACGTGGGTCGCGGACTCCGACGCATGATTTGCCGAAATGGCCGGAGTCCGCGGCATCACGATGAAGCTGCCGTCGGCGAGGTCCTCGTAATCGTCCGTGTCGTAACCCGTGAGATCAACCTGCCCGATGGCGGCGTGGTTGACGGTCTGAACGAACCCCGCGAACTCACCGTCCGCGTCCGCTGTGGTGGTTACCCGCGCCGATTGCAGTGGCGCGGGTTTCACATCCTTTCCCTGCGAGACCGGCATAGCAGGGGCCGGCACGGCGGATGCCGATGCCGCCGCACCACCTGCCGGAACCTGCTCCTCTGGCGTGGTCCCCGCTGCGGCGGGCCCGCACACCAGAGCCGAAGCCTGCTGCTCGATGCCGTCAGGAGGCGGGAAACAAGATGCGTGCGTGAAGTGCACCTGGTGATTGGCCGCGGAGTGAACCTCCGCGGCAAGATCGTCGAGCCTTCGGAGAATGTCGTCTCCTACGGGCTCGTCGGAAGCTGACTGCTGCTCCACCGCGAAGCCGTAGGCGGACACGTCGATGCCGCCCACCGCTCCCGCACAAAGCACCGCAGGCGGCCCGTACGCGGCGGCCGCACGAGCAAAGGACTCCGCGCCATCGTCCGCCGCCTGCTGGAAGAGTGCACACATGGCAAGCGCATGCACCCCCTCCGCGTCCTCCTCGTCGATAGGAATGCAGAATGCCGCGGCGGAGGTGGGCGGGTGTTGGCGCCCGCCCAACGGGCAGTCGCGGTAGAAGTGGTAGCTCTCACCTTTGCCCGCCTTCTTGCACCTGCCGCAGAACGGTTTCGCTCGCTGGTCGTCCCGGTCGAATCCCACGGGCGGCGCCTTGTGCTGCCCCATACGGAATCCCTTCGGATGCTGCGCACGCTGCTGCTGCTGCTTGCTGCCGCTGCTGCACCCGCTGCTGCCGCACCACCGGAGCGCCCTCCCCGTGCTGCCGCTGTACCAAGTCCTTCAGCTCCGTGATCTTCACGAGGAGGGCGTCGTACTCGCTGCTGGAGAGGTGCGCGGAGATGCCGTTCGCGCCAGAAGCCGCCTTACCCGTGTCAGTCTGAGCCCAAGCCTGGTAGATTTCTACCACCATGGAGCGGAGCGAGGCCAACGGTACATGAGCCAAGTCAGCAGCCATGGGGTAGCGCACCTTAACCGCAGCGTAGAACGCCGGGTCAAGCTTGGTGTATGTACAGGCTCAGCTTACGCGTAGCCTCCGTAGGTGTCCAGTCGGAGGCCTTGTTATCCCGCACCAAACGTTGTTCCCGCGCCAAAATCGGCTGCGGGTCTACGTTTGCGGGGTACAGTAACGCAAGGCCGCATGCTCCTCCTGCTGCGACTCCCGTAGCGCCACCGGCACGCAGCCCTTGATGATGTCGACCAAAGCTCGCCGGCCATCTCGGTCAGACGAAGCATCCGTACCAGTGAGCCATACATACGCGCTGCTGTGCTTCTCTACCACGAGAGCCAGCACGTCGTACAGAAGTCCATTCACCCGGCTTACAACCGGGGTAAGGGGGTCGTCGAGATCAAAGGACTTCAGCTCCAGTCCAGCCGACTCGAACTCCGTACGTAGCTGCACCACCAACCATTCTGGCAGTTATCAGTCAGTGTCTATTTCTATTCTTCATGGACTTCCAGTCAATATCAGGCGACAGTACAGTGGACAGAGGTGTCGGTGGTGTTGGCTCAGTGGCTTGGCATCAGACAGGCAGTGTCCTCGAGACCACCTCACACCTGGCAGATCTCATGATCACCGTCGGTGGTGCCGTGGTGCACATGTCATGGTGGCTCGGCTTCACTTGGACAACACACGGCACACCACCACCCGGGCTAGTGTTTACCTGTAGCCCGGTTGTCTCGGCCTATGCACTATCACGGGACGGCGATGGCATTGTAGTGGACTCTGGTGCCACTGGGAATATCACAGGCACCAGGTCCAGGATCTCGGCCTTGGATACCTCCTCCACTATTGGTTTCTCCACGGTGATGACAGGTCCTGTATCCCGAACTGACGGGACCTGCACACTACAGTAGTCTCTCAAATATAAGAATATCCGAATATAAGAAACTCGCCCCGGAAGAAACTCAAAAATCGCTTAGAATGCGTACCCCAAACTTTCTTTTTTGGCCATATTCTTAAATTTCGACCTGCAAAAAAATTAAGAATATATAGGGCAAACTTCTCGAGGGGTATTCTTATTTTCATAACAGGTTTTGCGTGTTTAAGAATAAACCCCCGATGTTGAATGTATAGATTGATATCGACTTGAATTGGGTGATGCAGGAAATAAACCCAGATTGGGACGTTGTGTCCGAGTGCTCCAGGAAATGTTTCGGTGGCTTTTTGTTGAGAGGCGTGCAAACTTATTAGCACAAGTCGCAGTCGCCCGGTTCGGGTCGCTGACATTATTCGCCGAGGGCTCTACGTGGCTTGGTGCAGGGACCTGTATCGGGACCTGTTGTGAAGGGGGCTCAGCCGGTGTTGGGGTATGTAACACGGACTTGATCACCGAGCTGCGCAACTCTTCAAATTGAGACTGGCTAATTAATCCATCAGAGAAATCCTCTTTCAGAAGGCGAAGACTCTTCCGTGTCTGGTCGTCCATACTCGTTTCATAGTGAATTTTTATAAGTAAGACACGCTTTATTTTGTCGATTCAACTTGAGGCAGCCGCCGCAAATTTCGAATCGCGAAATTAAGAGTAAATGGGGCGATCGATATTTGGTCGAATTTTAGGAATATTTATGCCCTTTTCCATGTTTAAGAATATATGGGGCAGATTAGCCCAATATGGATTCTTATCACGACCCACGTGTTAAGAATTAAATTGGCGAAATTCTCAAAATCTTTAGAATGCGCACCCCACACCTGATTCTCCGACATTCTTATATTTGAGAGACTACTGTACACCTATACGGTCGTGAGATAGGGGCTGGATCGTGAGTAGTAATGGATCGGGCGGGCTTAATCGTGGCAAAAAATGGATCGTATGTGGGCGGATCGGGGGTTAGGCTGATCGTGGCAGGGGCTGATCGGGTTGGTAGGGCTGATCGGGGTGTAAATGGATCGTACAGGACCTGATCGACAAAAATGGATCGGGCAGGGGCTGGATCGTAAGGGGTCGACGGGGCAAAATGATCGTGCGGGCGGATCGTGGCAAAGGGTCGGATCGTGGCAGTGCCGCAGGATCGGGGTACGAACTCGATCGTGGCAGGGGCTGGATCGTGGCGTGGGCTGGATCGGGGCAAAGGGCCGGATCTTGGCAAAGGTCGATCGTGGCGTGGGCTGGGGATCGTGCGTGGGCTGACGTAGTGTGGGGCCGGATCGTAAGGGTGGGCCGGATCGTGGCAAAATGGATCGTGGCAAGGGCCGGATCGGGGCAAACAGCCGGATCGGGCAGGCTGATCGTGGCAGGGCAGTTCGTGAAAATGGATCATGGTAGGGGCGGATCGTGGCGGTGGGCTGGATCGTGTCATGGGGCTGACCGCGCGGTTGATCGCGGGCAAGGGTCGGATCGGGCAATGGATCGGGCAGGGCCGATCGTGGCAAAAATGGATCGTGCAAAAATGATCGCAGGCCAGATCGTGGCAAAATGATAGCTGCGGCCGATCGCGCGTATCGGATCGTGGCAAAATGGATAGGGCAAGGGTTGACGTGGCAAAATGGATCGTGCTGTAAATGGATCGTGTTAAAATGATAGGGCAAAATGGATCGGGGCAGCGGGCGGATCGTGTCGTGGGCTGGATCGGGGCAGGGGCTGGATCGGCTCACCTGGAAACCGCGTACCTCTACACGCCACTTACCTATGGCCGGGGATGAAAGCGGTACGTTGCAAGAAGCAATAGCGCAAGCTACTTCATCAGCTCCGCGCAGCAATCGAAGGAGGACACCGAACGCCAGCGCAGCTTCATCAGCTCCGTCCAAATGCTCTGTGTAGATTGCGAGTGCCTGCTTGCCACATGGAACGTATCTGTTCCAGTGGTACTTTTAGTAGCATCGGCAGTCCCTCTTAGCATGCCACGTGGAACAATCTGGAATTTCTGTTAATAGCTAGTGGTGCTAGTGTTAATAGACATGCCACGTGGAACAATCTGGAATTTCTGTTAATATCTAGTGGTGCTAGTGTTAATAGTCATGCCACGTGGACGATCCGGTCAAATCTGCTAATGTATGACCGTTTACAGTCTGCCAAGTGTTAGTATCCGGCAAAACTGTTAATCCGAGTGCCACGTGTATGATTCCTATTAAAAGTGTTAATTTTCTGTTAATATTCCTTACATGTGTAACAATCTCGCGAGGGGGGCCTATTTCAACTCCCTCCGGCACCCCTCCGATTAAGTGTTAACATTCTGTTAAAATTGTGTTAATTTAACATTCTGTTAACATTCTGTTAACATGAATTATATAATTCCTTAACTTTTTCCCAAGCCAATCATTATTTACCACCGGGATTTATACCACCACTATTAACAGTTTCTACGGTCCGTTAACACTTTTTAACACATAATTAACACTTTTTAACACTTTATTAACAGAAATCTTCAGTGGTGTGAGTGTGTGGCTTTCTATCAGAAGCATCGTATATTACACCAGAAGTCATCACCTACAGTACATACAGACAATCCTCATGCAGAGAATGCCATTGGCAAGATATCCGACATGGCTAAGGCATTACTTCTGGCAGCTGGCATGCCCGAGGACTACTGGCCTCTGGCTGCCACCCATGCTGGCTTCATATGGAATCTCTCTACTCACAAGAACATCTCTACAACACCATTTCATCAGATCAGAGGCTATCACTATGGCTATGCAAAACTGAAGGCCTTCGGCCAAAACTGCTATGTCATTATGCGCTCAGCAGCGCAGAGGAACTCCAGACAGCCTGGCATGTCTAGAAAGTCCCAGCGGGCGGCCTGGTCAGGCCGTCTTGTCGGTGTATCAGTCAGCTCTCTGGCATATAAGATCTTGAATACTGAGACTAATATGGTACACTATGTTGGAAAGCCTCACTGGATTCATAATCATCAGGACATGGGAGAGATATTGGGCTCCTTTCCAGACCCACATCAGGCAGAGCGAGAGTTTGATGCATCCTATGACAGACCACAACCATTCAGTGACAGCTTTGACACAACAGGCTCGAGGATTCATGGTATTGGTTCTTTCTTTGACGGAGAGGAGTCACACGCATGTGTTCAGCTCATGTAGACAGATGGCACAGTTACCTGGACTATGGCAGTCAGATATGTATCACAGACATCAGATGGTCAGCACTATCGGGACCTACTACACTATCTGGACTGCTACAGAAAGCTGAATGGCATTAATGAACACTACCCTATCTGGACTATTGTGAAGGCTCGTCAGACAATCAGAGCACCTATCTACAGTGCACTTCTCATCTCCACCCACAGAGGCAACAGGAGGCCCTACGGTGTTATCCTGGAGCCCTGCCCCGACGAGCCGGCTGGCTGGCACATTGATCTCCCGGCCAACCTAATTATCTTTCCGTCCACCCATTCAGCAGCTTACCTGCCCTTCTTTGACACCCTCAGCAGTAAGTGACCTCAGAGCAGAGTACATGTTTGGCAGTTTCAGCAGCATGGAGCAGTTTCTCTCTAATGCTCCTACCTCTACTATTACCCATATGCTTGAGGTCTCGGCACCAGAGATTAAGCTACCTCACGGTGTCAAACAGACCCTATCCTCACCACAGTCTGAAGACAGGCTAAAAGCTATGGATCAGGAGGTTGGTGATATGGTTAATCAAGAGAAGCTCAAGCTGGGAACACCTCCGGCTAGTGCACAGTACCTTACTACAATATGTGTACTGTCTATGCCATTCAAACCTGACCCTACTGGGGCAGGCAAGCCCTATCAGATATTTAAAGCCCGTATGGCTGCTGCGCGGCAGCAGAACTACAGGCTACCTTCCGTGGGAGACCTCTTCAGCTACCCCAGAGATATCAGCTTTCATGGTCTCCCCGTGAAGGTTTAGCAAGCATGCACAAGACCTGTTATGTGAATGTTGCATGCCGTACCTTGACTCCTACGACCTTATGTACCCTTCGGGGACCCGTGACCGGCACCTGTCTCGTACGTGAGAGCCTCTGCCTCCACCCGCTGTGACCCTCCCTACATCTTCCCTTGTCTGTAAGTCTGACGGTGACGGGGTGACTTGGACCTGCCTTCGGGTACTCCTTGTCATATCCCTGACGAAGCATCCGGCTGCATGGCACCGCGGTGTGCGGACCCTCAGGGCACAGCAGCATACTATTCCCCCGGTGGAGGAGTGGCACTAGAGACAGGGAGCTGATAGGCCTGCCAGGACCGTGTGGACTTTGTCCAGCTTTTTGGGGTTTTCAGCCCTGGCAGGCATGATTGTGGTTCTTTCTGGTCTGGACTGGAGATTGGTATGAGTGTATTCATTCTGGTCTGCCCACCTCACTCGAGGTGGTGTGCTGGATTTGGCACGCCGACAGTGTCATCATCATCTGTGTCATCACCGATATGGTTCGACTACTATGACTTCTTCACTGTCATCAGCGCCATCTCCGATATCGACTTCGGTAGTCAGACAGTTCATAGCATCTGTCATTTCCACATCTGACACCTTAGGGGCTGTCATCACATTCTTTCGGCGGAAGCTATAACACATCGTATTATCTTGTGTATAGCTTCACAGTTTCACGGTTGACATATGCGAGCGTAGCACCTGACTTGTAGTGCTTCACTGTGTGTTTGTTTTCACACCTATTATGGTGGTCACCACGACACGACAATCACCAATGCAAATTCCAAGCCCTTCATGAGCACCGTGAAATGGCCCAAAGTTCTTACACTCATAAGATGCTTCCCTCCTCTTTTTGGTACTGTCCTCGACACGATAGGTGTTCCCCGTGGTAAGATTAAACCACTCCTCAAGAAACTTTCAAGAATTTGCAGGCAACACACCAAAAACAGGCGAGACGTGTTTCTGTTAAACACAACCACCACCTTAAACACTGACCCACATACAGTTGACATCTCGAGCAATGAAACCATGACAGAAACAGAAGCCGTACAACAGTCAAACGATTTCCTTCAAACCCTTTTGCAATAATTTTCATAAGTCTTGCAATATAGGATGGGTTGGGAGCTGGGAGTGTACAACTCCCGGCTCCCAACAGACCCCAAGGAGGGCCCCCCTCCCCTCCCCCGCCACTCCCCCGCCCACCCTGGCCACCTTCCTCAACGTCTCCAAAACCCCCCTTAATTCTTCGACTTCCCTCCCCACCGCTCAGATTCAGCCACCCCTCCACTCACCCGGCCATGGCTGCTTCTCCATCTTCTAGAGTTTTTTATTGCCTAGCACTTAGCTTTTTCTCTAGATGTCACCTTGCTGAAAAGCGGGCTGAGCCCTTTTGTGGGCGCGTTGTAGCAGAGGGAGTAGCCCCTGGTGTTTTCACAAGCCTGCTTTGCAGGGATACCGCACTCTCAGGACTTTGTCCCCTTTGCTAGCGTAAATGTTTTATTATTATTAGAGCCTCCGGACGCGGCGATTTTCTCCCGGTTTATCGATTTTTTTAATTTTCTGTGGTAGTCCGGAGGCAGTTACGAGCTGCTTTCGATTGCTTTCTGTCGAGAATCGCGTTTTCGGCCGCGAAACGGCCGAAGCTCGCAACCTCTTGCTTGCGAGAGTATGCGTTACAGGAGGCCTTGCGTTGGACAATGTGGCGATGTACGAGATGTGCTGGAATTGTCACACCGCTCACTTTTGTGACTCTTCCCGTAGTAGTGTTTATGATTGTCACCCGAACCCGAACCCTAACTGTTTATGCCCATATAACGGGTTATCTTATCAGCTTTAATACTTTCTGAGAAAACCGATCACTGAGTGAATCCCGGGTCCTAGGGGTATGTATCCAACAGGTTTGGCCCCACGCACTCTTTATTTAGACACTGCGAAGTTTGGCCATGTCTGGCTAGACAGCGACGATTGAGATGGAGTGAGGGGCTCCTCTAGAGGCGCGGCGGAGCGGTATGCCCTAGTTGAATGTCTGGTTGATTGGATTTGCGGGAAGCTCGTGCACGTGGCCGCTTGATTTTCCTTGCTACGCGTTGGTAAACGTTGGGACTTTTGGTCGGATCCGACACCACGTTCCTTGGCCGCGTTATTTCATCCACATGCACGTTTGGAGAACTTTGTGCGCCGCAGCTTTCCCTTGGTTCCTCGACGACCGCATTTCGACTCTTGGCCGCCCCTCCTTCCGCATCTCGCCCCACTTTCCCTCACTTCATCTCTACAGTCTTCTACACCATGGTTGCGACTAGATTGACCTCGAGTATGGCGTCTCGCCGACGCTCCTTAGCTACAATTTTCGACTCCGCTGCTGCCCGTAATTCCGTCACGCCGGCTACGCCGGCACCTGCTGGTGTTCCGGCTGCGAACTCCGCCCAGGCTGTTTTCTTGGCGGGTGTTCGCTCGCTCACCCGTGAGCGCTTCGACGAGAGCGTAGCGAAGCACGTGATTCGGAAGTGTTTCCGTGAGAAGCATGACCGGTTCACGGGAACGGAGTCCAATGCGCAGGTCAAGGTAAGGTTTGCGCGGAGTCCAAAAATGCAAAAACTTTTCAAAATCTAGATTTTGAGATACGAGCGATTTAAGTTTGCGCTTAAGTATGGTTAAGTGTGGGGGGTGACCGGCAGTATCGACCATAACTTTTCATTAACGTGGTCAATTTGATACCTGAAGTGCGCAATCTGTACAGGGTGCTCTGGGCAACCTATTCATCAAATAAAGGATTTTTGAAAAGTTTTTGCATTTTTGGACTCCGCGCAAACCTTACCTTGAGGTGCTTCTCCAGGAGGCGTTCGAGGCGCAGGACGCCTTGTTTGCACCGCTTTTCGACTTGGAGGACTCCACGTTGGCCGTCCGTCCCGAGGCCAACAAGCTTCTTTTTTCAACGCTCGAGCTCATCGTGTGTCCCGCCTCTCCGGCGGGTGACTGGCTCGAGGCGTCTGCGACGCTGCACCAGAGTGGAGACTTACGGCTTACGGTAAAATACGTTACGGCGATTCAAAATTGGCGTATTCCGTAGATACGGTGTATTTACGTCGTATTTACGGATATTACGGTGATATTACGGTGAATTGGGCAATTTGCCGATTTATCTATTTTGCTCATATATAGGCTAAATTTAGGCTGAATTTCGGGGTTTCGGCTCACAAATTTCGGCGCAACCAGAACAAGTAATATGTGGATATTTGTTCTCGACAATTTTCCACGCTGCTTTCATGTTCGAAGCACTATCAGTGACAACTTGCACGACGTTTTGACTTCCTGCCTTTTCAATCAGGACGCACAGATCAGCGGCTATAGCGCGGCATCCTTTGTTTCGCCAGAAACTAGCAAGGAATGTACAAACAAACATCCTGTGGGGGAAACATACGTTCCATTCAAGAGCTTCTCATGTGTACAATCCTCCCAGCCATCAGAACAAACAGTGCCGCCGGTTTTCTTGGCGCCAGTTATGAGCTTATCGACACGCTGAGTCAGTTCTTGATGTACTTTTGGAGCTAGCGTCTTGGCGTATGCAGTGGAGTGTGGGGGCTTGTAAGAAGGCCCAAAAAGCGCGATCTCCTTCAAGGCAGCTTGAAAATGTTTATTATCTAGAGCCTTAGGAGGGATACCAGCAGACATTAGTCCTTTCGCAAGTTTGATATTGACCTTGCGTCGCCTCTTACTCTTCAGGGTAGTTTGCGTTGGTAGAGCATCTGAAAACTGCGAGGCTTCACCACAACGCGAACGTGCAGTCGCATTCATCAATACAGAGTTAATACTGCGCGGTCTGCGTGCAGAGTCCTGAGCATCTGCGGTGTTGTCAACTTCTGCCTCAGCAAGAATGCGCGCTTTCTCGCGTTGGTCTATGGCTTCTTTCTTACGTTTTTTCGCAGTGGCAATCTCGGAAAGCTTTAGACGCCACTCTGGATCCGGAAATAAGCACGGCGTGACCCCAGCGCTCTTCGCAGCATCTCCGCCAAGAATGTGGCCAGATACTCGAGTCGCTGACATCCAACGAGTCAAGTTACATTGCGAGCATCTGAAAAAAGAGTTGGGACCTTTCTTCTCAGTGACGATGCCTGTATCCCAAACAGTGGCTTTCGCTGCTGGGCGCTGCGTGTTTTCGTTAACCGAGTGGGAAGCAGTTGCATCCACTTGATCAACTTCTGATGCACAACTAGCAGCTGTCCCAGGAAGTGCCAAGAATGTTGCTGCGATACAAATCGGAAAAAAGCGTGTGTCATTGAGAGGTGCATCGTCGTAGTTGCGAGAGCGTTGTGTCCCAAGGAGTAGAGGGAGGCTGCGGGTTCCGCTCCCGGTCGTATGCAAGGGCGCATACTGCAACGAAGGAGGTCTGAAGGGCTGAATACACTGAGGTGCCTGCCGAAGGAACGGAATGATGCGTCTGGCGAGCATGATCACGAATGCTCCTGCGTGGACAGCCGGCGGCAGTAGTGAAGCACTTTTGAAGGTAATGAGTTTTATCTACTGTTCGCTATCTTGTATCTACAGTACGGGCAGTGGTCAAGTTCGAAATTGATCGCGCGCAAACCCTGAATCCAGGGGGGTTTAGGGTTCTTCAGCCTTTACGGTACCGTAAATACGGTAATTTGGCTCTAGCAAAAAATACAGGGTCCTAGACAGTGCACTACGGCGTAAATACACCGTAGTTACGGCGTAAGTCTCCTCTCTGCGCTGCACCCGCTGGACGGCAAGCGGGTCCTTCTGGAGCTCGCACGGCGACTGCTGGACTCCGGTGCGCCCTTCCACCAGGGTACGTCGGACCTCCTTGCGGTCCGCTTCAAGGCGCTACCTTGACCCGTCCGAGTCCATCACGGATTTCAACGCGGCCTTGCGGTCCGCCAAGAGGCGCAACACCCTCGACGATGACGAGGTGAAGGAGCTGTTCCTCGCGGCGCTGGATCCTGGGTTCTACGCGCCGGTGGTGTCGAGGCTCTTCACGCACCAGCAGCGGGCGGCCGTGGACCTCCTCACCATGCAGCAATGGGTGCTCGAGTGCTACGCCCGACACGTCACAGCCGGTACGCACACTGCCACGTGCGCCCTGTCCGCAGCGGCCGTGACCACTGACGGTGACACCTCGCAGCTGTCCGACCTCACGGCCATCATCCTCGACGTGAAGCGGCAGCTGAAGGTCTTGACGGACAGGGTCAACGGCAGGGGGTTTACCCCGCGGGCGGACAAGCACAAGATCGGCAACGGGGGAGGCGGCTCCGGTGTTCGGTTTGCGGCAGGTGACCTCCCGACGGGGGGGAACTGGTCGCAGTCGCAGGGGAGGAAGCGCGTTGCCTTTCACAAAGGCAGCGGCGACTTCATTCCGTTCTGCCAGAATTCGACGTGCAAGCGGGACGAGGCGCGCCACTGGCACCGCGACTGCCCAAATGGCGGCAAGCACGGCGCTGGGGGAAGCTTCCACAGCTTCTCCCTCGGTGGCATCGAGAACGACTTACTGGCGGAGCAGTTTCAGACGGCCATGGACGAGCACGACGGCGCGGGGTTCGATGCGCTCTGCCTTCTGGCGGGGGGCAAGCCGGAGATGCTCGACGGCGTTTCGGCGTGTGCCTTCGGGCTGGAGCCGGGGCGGGATGATGGTGCGTTGCAGGACTTCCTGCCCTACTGCCAGCCTGTCACCCACATGGGGGGCTTCACGGTAGGTGGTGCTACGAGCGGGATCTCGGCTGCTGCTTGCACGCATGTCCGGGAGGACCCACTGCCGGCTCCACCGCCGGCGGCAATCACGCATGTTTACCCAGACGAGTCGGAGGCGTCCGACGACGGTGTCATGATGCCGGTGGACCCCATGCACGCGCACGAGCCCGACCTCTGCTTTGCAGACAAGGTCGCGCAGGTGGGGGGACTCTCGATCACGGCTGAGGGCAGGGACTTGGCGATGCGGTACATGCACGCCGAGTCGGAGACCGACTCATGCGACAGCGACGCGGACGAGTCTGCTGTTGGGTATGACCCAGGTGACGGTGAGGGTGCGGTCCCGCGGCCTCCAGCCCCTCGGCAGGGATGCGGCCCACCGCCTTGGGGGTTTGGCCGCTCTTCGGCAATTGTGGTAATGGTGTGTGCACTCTTCTGTGTTTGCGCCACCGCGGCGCCACTCTCAGCTGCGGCTCTTGGCGAGGCATGCGCACCGAACCACACCGGCCTGGAGGTCGGTGGTGCTGCTGAGGCAACCACCGGCGAGCCTACATTAACTTCTGCGGCTTTGACATGCCGCGAGGCCGGCTTGGGCACTGCGGCGCCGGCTGCTATTCCACCGCGCCGGCACGGCCGGCACCGTGCTCGGCAGGGGCTTCACAATGCACCGATCGGGCTTTATATCCCGGTACACCCGCCCCCTCCACCGCTGTACCGTGGGATGCCCCACCGTCACCGGACGATTCACCGGGCCCTACTACGCAAACGCGGAGGAGGGTGAGGATCACTCGCACGACGATCAAGACCTTTCAGATTTCTTCTGTGGCTCTACGAATGATTCAATCACGGCATCGACAACTTCAATTCACGGCACCATGACCGTGTTGCTGGCTGGCACAGCAGTGCCACCGCCAACTAGTGGCTAGGAAGTTAATCATGCCGCTCCTGCACAGTGAGATTGACCGTAGCTGTATGTGCAGAGGGGTCCGATCACGGACCGGATTTCAGATTTGCACCTCTTGACTGGGAACAACCCTGCCAGAAAGGACAGGCCTTCCCTTAGAACTCAGTTTCCACCGCTATAGATGGTGTTTGTTCACAGGTTTCAACTTCGGCTGGCCGGTCACCACACTAGGTGGTGTGCTGGAATTGTCACACCGCTCACTTTTGTGACTCTTCCCGTAGTAGTGTTTATGAATGTCACCCGAACCTGAACCCTAACTGTTTATGCCCATATAACGGGTTATCTTATCAGCTTTAATACTCTCTGAGAAAACCGATCACTGAGTGAATATATCCCGGGTCCTAGGGGTGATATCCAACAAGATGCTCATCCTGCGCTGGGCGACTTCATCTCGAGTGGGTCTATAAACCCGAAGCAGGAACAAGCAATACCACTACACAAGGGGCATATGATATATACTAAGGGGATGCCACGCTCGGTGTTGGACGCGACGGCTATCGGACGCACTGTCTGCTGACCGTCAGATTGATGTAACGCATAAAAGCACAGCTGGCAATCGTTTGATGATCCGCTCGGTCAACGCTTCCAAGGCTTGCATGTATGTTTTCGAAGCTCTGTTCTCAAATGTTCGTCCGTTTCTGTCGTTTGAAACAAGATAACTTATGCATGTTGTGCTGCATAACTTCTACGAAAATTTTATTTTACCTCATCTAGTTTCTCAGATGTTATATTTACTGCCTTCAGAAGATATGTGCAAGTTATCAGATTTAGAGGCTCTACAAATCTGCCACCAGCTTCACGGAAAGCACACCTACCCACTGATTTTTTTCGATAGTAGTGTGGTGGGATGTACATGGCCTGCGAGATGGTTATCGAATTCGTTCAGTGATAACATCACAAAACGGATGCGAGCGGCCTTAACCTCTAGAAGTTGACAACACCCGAAAACTTGGGTGCGTTCAACTTCCGGACTCCTCGCATGACGCTCCGCAACCGCTAGTGCATGTCAACCCCTCAACCCCTCTGACCTTGAAGTCAAAAAATATAGCCGTTATGTTGTCGCGTGACTTGTTTAAATTGCACTCCGATATTGGACGGATCCATTATCGGAATGCAAAGTACCGAGGTTCACCCCAAGTAGGTGAATCGCGGTCTAGTATGCCAACTATGCCTTGCCCATATGCGTGCTCCCCACCCGAGTGCGGTGATGCTGTGCAGGAAGTGTTGTGAATGCAATAATGAAAGTTATGCAGGGTATCACTGCCCAGCCTATTCTGGCGGCTAGAGTAGTCAGCGCAACTAGTACCCACTGTTTTTTAAGGATCTGCATGGTAAAAATAAGCTTCAAAGCTTCAAAAAAGCGGCGTTCTTCCTGGGGAAAATAGGACAACTCATGGGAGTGCCAACTTTCTCCCACCATAAGGGAGGAACCGTGGTGCCCCCTGTGTCACCCCTCGCCTGGTAGGATGCCACTTGCAGTGCCTGCCTGTTTGCTCCGCGAGTGTGTCACGGTCCTGCCAGCTTAAGTCCGACCATCATTATTGTATTATCCGACTTTAGCCGAGAACCGAAACCCTACCGCGCTGCATTTCATTTTTTAGTGATAAGCATATCAATAATATCTGCTTTCACATCAACAACTTGGCAACGACCAACGAGGCTAGTAGATGAAAGCATTCCGTTGTGTTTTGTATTGTATGTTGTGAGATAACACAATATCCATCGACATATCATAAGTAATCGCGTCGCAAACGACGGTCACAAACTTCTAGCGAGCTCTACCCTATTGAAGATGCTCGCGGATTGTATGAGCCTTTTTCGCCTTGAGTGCACCGACACAAATATATGTGCTCAAGAGCTCAATTGGCACAATAGATCGCAAAAGCAACAATCATGTAAAAATTTAACCTATCTGGCCAGTGAGACACCTTCCGTTGACCAACACTGGGCAACTTTGACCGTGATTTCCGGAGCCGTCCGATGTCCAAAACTCCAAATTCACTTTTGAGACCGGATTTCAGCATGGCGCGCCCCAGTTTATATCGATAGCCGCGAGGAAATTTTCATCCGAGAAAATTATGACCGTATTATCCCATACCTTCGCTTGCCACTACATGCACTCACTGCATCTACGTAACGCGACACTATTCGTCGGACGCATTTATCGTTTTATTGTTAGAGCTCTAATCTGGCCGTATAAATCGTGCCGTCAGCATCTCTAATTAAGATCGTACGGTAGATCCATCAAAATTAGGGCGGGGGACAAGACAGGACGAGATCGTTTTTCGAGCGAAAGTTCGCTATCATCTTATCAAGCAACGCAAGTCTTACATCGCCGCCAGCTCCAGTTAAAAAATATGCTCTTCCCCTAATAATTAGACACAAAATGACAACTTGAGAGAACCATAGTTGGTTCATTTCTGGGTTGTGATAAACCCCTACCCCCCCTAGGTTTAAACCTGGGTTTAAACCTAAAATGACCCCCTCGGGTTTAAACCGGTTTGTGGTTTCACACTGTTAAGCCTAGTTTCACAATGTTAAGTCTAGTTTCACACTGTTAAGCATATCAAAGGGTACATGTTGTCTTTTCATTGTTAAGCATACAACAGGGGTAGACGCCATATTGAAATTCAGTCTGCTCTCTGGCAGCCGTGCGAGTAGCCGTTTGGTAATCGTACGGCGTGCTCTCTATCTCGTGTCTCGTCTCCTATTCCATACAACGATACAAGTGACAACAAATTCTGTGCACGCGATCAAACGATTGTACCAACGGAGTGTAAGCCGTAGGATTTATTTATCGGCCAGGTAGCATCGTCGCGTCGCTAGGTCACGTATGGCGCGTACACGCCGTATATGGCAACGGCTGCAATGGGGGGGAATTCCGGGGGTTTAAACCTGGGTTTAAACCTGAAATGACCCCCTCGGGTTTAAACCGGTTAACGGTTTATGCACAACCTAGGTTCATTTTACAAGCGCAGCACTGTATCCACACTTTCTTTGGGTGATTCACTCCAGGGAAGACTAGTTGGCTAAGCGCAATCAGTACCCAGCCTACCGTGCGCGTACATTTAACAAACGCTGATACAGTTTGGAAGCCTCGCCTGCTTGGTCCCCTGGCGACGTATCGATGCAGATTGGAATGATTCTCCTCAGATTGGTTACTTTGTGCATCATTGTCGTGAGCTTCGGGAAGCCAGCGCTTTCAGAGCCCTCAAAACCTAACGTAGTTTTTGTCTTGGTTGACGATTTAGGATTCAACGACTTTTCGTGGCGTTCTTCCGACCTGCGGAACGCGTGGCCCAAAAAAAAATTAGGGGTCATGATGGGTTTTTGAGAGCTAGTGGTGAATATGTGGGGAACTTTCATTCTGCAGAATAGAGCCATTTATATATACAAATCGACCGTAACATGCCCTAAATAAGGCTAATTGCCATAATATATATGTTTAATCTGAAAATATACCTATCAAGGATCAATTTGCGACATGGGGGACCTTTTGAATCGAAAAACTCTATTTACTACAATTTATTCAATTAAATGCCCTAAATAGGCTGTTTTTGCCGGCACCCTACCCTTAAAGGGCGCATGGGCCCTCCGTCGGAGACGGAGGGGTATAAGTTTTCATCATTGATAAAGATAAACTGCACCTGCATCGTTGGAGTCACATTCACAACAGGTATCTGATGCATATATGCATGGTGTTCCTATCACCAAATGATCTTCTGAAATATGAAGAGCAATAGGCGCACCATACTCACTTCCTATGCCATCTGGAACTGTTATTTTGGTACTTAGGATTGGTGTCCCCCCGCCCCTATTAAGCTCGTATACATAGACCGCAGGAGTATCAAGATCGGCGATTGCGAGATGTGTTGTTGATAGGCTAACCTGGTGCCCAAAAACTTTTCGTGAGCTTCCGTCGAAGGCCACCAGTTTTGAGACGAAAACTGGTGCAGACCCCTTCGATATGTTGTAGAAAGACACTGATCCTGAATCGGTCCCTAAATCATCGTCGCGTGAGCTCACTGCTAAGTGGGTGTCTGACAAAGCCATATCGGTTTCACCGAACGTGTCGCCACTTGCGCCGTCCCGTTGGGTCAATTTAGTGACAAAGAGTGGTGGGGATCCACTGGAAAGCTCATATAAATATACGGCACCGGCGTTGCTTCCCTTCTCGTTGTCGTTAAATCGAGCACACACGGCGAGGTGTGTACTGGAAATAGCTATTCGTACGCCAAAATAGTCCGAAGCTGCGCCATCCGATGCCACGAGCTTGGCAGCAAAACGTGGTGGTGAAGCGCCGGAAACTTCATAAAGAAAAACGGAGCCTTTCGCAGCGTCGTCAGCACAGGCACCCACTGCCAAATGGAAAGAAGATAAACCAATATCGCAACCAAATTTATCGCCTGCTTCTCCATCTGGATCCGTGAGCTTGACAACGAAGGTTGGAAAAGGTTGACTCATAAGTTCATAGAAGTACACGGCTCCCATCTGCGAATCACTATCGGCTGCGCCAACTGCCAAATGGGAGGCAGAGAGACTGATAGAGTTTCCATATCCGTGACCGGCTGTACCATCGTCAGCTGTAAGCTTGCCGATATACTCGGGATGCGAACCACTCGCAAATTCATAAACATACACTGAACCTGAGTCGACGCCCGCGTCATCATCCCCGAACGCGCCTGCTACTATGTGGGTTTCCGAAACTTTCACCTCCCGACCAAAACGGTCCGCAGGAGCTGCGTCCGTCGCAGTAAGTTTTTGTTGAAACAATACTTGTAAGCCAGGACTGTGTGTTGGAGAGAAGGTCGTGGGCGAAGCAGTTGGCCAAAATTTGCAGCTACAAATCCGCCGCCTGTGTCCAGCGGAGGCGGAGCAACTTATACTCTCCACACCCCCCTCAATGTCTGGGAACATCCGACAATCACTCCAAGGCAAAGTTTGTCCGTTTTGAACAAAGGGAACGTGCTCAGTGCTCCCAGTGTTTGTTGTTCTTTCGCACTGTCCTTCCCCCAAACCTTCCACTTGCAGGGCATCAACTTGTTGTGCGGTATCATAACGCTGAGATGCCACGTACTTTAGCTCATCAACATCACAATACTTGTTTTGCAAACTACAAACTTCGCTACAACTCTGCCCGGGCAAACCCAAGAACCAGGAAGAGGACGTTATTTCAGCACAAGGCACCCCAGCATAGCCTTCTGCACACACGCAAATCCATTCCTTCCCATCATGCTGAAGATACTTGCCGCTTGGAGCGGCACACCGTGGTGGCTGCATTGCTTGGAGAGCCGCTTCGTGCTCACGGACAGTGATAACCTTTTCACCAGCCACATATAAGCCCCCTTCGAAGCTCACTGCCAGCGTCTCTAACTGCTCGTGTTCCCCCGGTTTACTTGTGAAAAACTTTATATGTTCGTGCACCGACCGCATATTTGAGCTGTCCGACGACGACGAGCCTTGGTTTGAGCAATAACTCGTTGACTCACTCGCTGTCACAGCGCATATCGTGATAACCACGAAGCAAAAAACGTTGGAAAATCTTGACACGGTTGATCGCGAAATCGTTAGATGGGACGGAACCCTTAGCATCACGATGCTATTGTATACAGGCCTATGTTTTATGGCAGCGAGGAAACAGGATATGATTTTGGATCATATAAGTATTGAGTTTTCGAACACACATTTCGAAAATTCTCCCTTCTAATCCCGAAATGTCTACGTTGCTCGCAGAGTATTGCCGGGATGCACCAAATGGCCTAAAATACCGGTATAACGTAGAAATTTTCGGAGGGGAGAAGGGGAGAAGGGGAGAAGGGGAGAAAAAGGGGAGAAATGTTAGAGCTCTAATCTGGCCGTATAAATTGTGCCGTCAGCATCTCTAATTAAGATCGTACGGTAGATCCATCAAAATTAGGGCGGGGGACAAGACAGGACGAGATCGTTTTTCGAGCGAAAGTTCGTTATCAAGCAAGTCTTACATCGCCAGCTCCAGTTAAAAAATATGCTCTTCCCCTAATAATTAGACACAAAATGACAACTTGAGAGAACCATAGTTGGTTCATTTTACAAGCGCAGCACTGTATCCACACTTTCTTTGGGTCCACACTTTCTTTGGGTGATTCACTCCAGGGAAGACTAGTTGGCTAAGCGCAATCAGTACCCAGCCTACCGTGTGCGTACATTTAACAAACGCTGATACAGTTTGGAAGCCTCGCCTGCTTGGTCCCCTGGCGACGTATCGATGCAGATTGGAATGATTCTCCTCAGATTGGTTACTTTGTGCATCACTGTCGTGAGCTTCGGGAAGCCAGCGCTTTCAGAGCCCTCAAAACCTAACATAGTTTTTGTCTTGGTTGACGATTTAGGATTCAACGACTTTTCGTGGCGTTCTTCCGACCTGCAGAACGCGTGGCCCAACGTGAACAACCTTGTGAAGCAGGGTGTCCGGATCGATGAATATTATACCCACGCTTTATGCACACCCACCCGAACTGCGTTTATGACTGGTCGTATGCCCCTGAGGCAAGGACTTCAAAATGGCGTTCTAACGCCTTATGAGCGCTGGGGCGTTCCATTAAGTGAACGCACGCTTGCAGAGAAAATGAAGGCGGTCGGTTACCAAGCGTATGGGGTCGGAAAGTGGCATTTGGGCTACTATAACAATGCTTCTACTCCGCTTCAGCGCGGGTTCGACCGCTTCTATGGATATTACAATGGCTTGGAGGATCACTTCACGCACAAAATAGACGGCTACCTGGACCTTGTTGATGATGGGCACGTTGATGCCTCTCGGCTAAACCAATATTCGGGGCATCTTTTCAGCGAAAAAGTTGAAAGTATAATCAACGATCATAAAGAAAGCTTTCCTGAGAAACCGATGTTTCTATACTACGCACTGCAGAACGTTCACGAACCTCTTCAAGCTCCCGCAGAATATACCGACTCGAGCGCCTGCGCGCACATTCTTAACCCGCTACGTCGGGTATACTGTGGCATGGCGCGGGCCGTTGATAGCGCGATAGGGAATTTGACCCAGCATCTTGAAGCAAGGTTTGAGGATGACGTGCTTCTTGTCATCAGCGGAGATAATGGAGGATTGCCGATGGCAGGGGGGAACAACTTCCCGCTTCGTGGACAGAAGACTGAGTTATGGGAGGGTGGCGTCCGAAACAACGCACTTTTATATTCGAGGACTTTGATACCCTCAACGCTTCGGGGCACATTATATACTGGAGGTTTCGTTCACGTGATGGACTGGCATGCTACTTTCCTCGAACTGGCTGGCGCGTCCAACCTCGCGGGCTTGCCCACTGACGGCTTCAATGTGTGGCCTGCGATCATGCAGAACTCTTCGTCTCCTCGCACCGAGGTCGCCCTCAACATAGATCCTTGTACTGGATTACCACCTTTCACTTCAAACTGCAATTTCACGATCGGTGGGTATGCGCAAGCAGCTTATCGCCAGGGTGACTATAAACTGCTGCTGGGTGTGCACTACGACATTGTTATTCCCGTTCTCGATGGAGCCTCGAACGCCAGCGCCGAGGTCGAGTGGTATGGCATTCCAGCAGCATCTGGTGGTGTCAAGTTCAACAAAGCCGCTGGGCTCAAAGACGGCCTTGGGCAAACAAGCTGGCTGTTCAACCTGCGAGACGATCCCTCCGAAAGACACAATTTGTATGACACTCATCCTGAAACGGTTCGCCAAATCAAGGCGAAGATCGATGCCCTCGCAAAGGAAGAGATATTTGCTTGTGGGAGCTTGTGCCCGGTGGATAAAAGCGCACAGCGTCAAGCTTCGAAGCTAGGAGTGTTGATTCCATGGGTTCCACCTAACGATGAAGCTCTCTCATAATTACTACCTGTGATTTGCAGGTGGTGACAGTGTGTTGGAACTAGATGCCGGCTGTACAAAAGGAATCTGTTGCATCGAAAACAGGGCTGCGAGTGGCATTTTATCTCGATACAGAATAAAGGTGATCGTGATCAGGATGCGGAGATAAACTTATGGATTCATGAACAAAGAGCACTTCGTGTGCCTGTGGGAGGGGTAAATCTGCCCTGCCCCGACACGGTTTGAAAGATGGCCTGACCCTATACAGTTTGCATGAAGATTGGTGCATTCAATCAATGCAGCTACTTTTCTCCAAAAAGAGGCCATGAAAATACAATGATTTATCGAGGCTCGGCAAGTTCCGATCAGCTTCGCGAAATTTCTGGAGACTGCAAACATATGCAATGAAAATGATCATTTTTCAATTATATTCTTTCTGGTTTGTTTCGGGTTTTTTCTCTTCCTCGTTTCAAGATTTTGGCATTATTTAGTTGAGTATCATATCTCTTTTGTATCTGTTAAAAAGCGCCATACCTCGTAAATTGCACTTCATGCATATGGCATATCGAGTAGGGTCTCCATTTACGACTTGGTGAATGTTGAAGGGAGCGTGATGCATATCACCCCTACAAAAAAAAACACCTATGAGAGTTGCGCAGCATTTGAATGTAACCTTTTTTGCGATGTGTTGCATCCCATGGGGCGATTTTAACTAGTACTCCCCGCCTTGATCCGCTCAAGCATAAATCCAAGTATTGCCTGATATGCGGGCCCAACGACGACGAGGATAAACACGGAACGCCACCCTATATTGCATGGGTGTAAAGCTCTTCATAGATATTGATTTATCGGCGCCCATCGTCGATATCTCAGGTTCTCAGCGCCATGCGTGCATATGATAATGTCCGGGTCCGGTTCGATTGTATCGTATATCGCATTCAACCGCGATGTTGAATCGTTGTGCCAACAGCATGACAAGCGGGTGGCAGCGGCGATCAAGGATTGACCACGGCTGATTGTGTATTTTTCCCGAATGCGGTCCCGGATTCCCGGCTCACTAGTAAAAATCTTGAAAAAAGGATGCCGTTTCCGCCACGACGACGAAACGAATAAATTGAACGGGGTACAGACGAGCAAGTAATAATAATAATAAAACATTTACGCTAGCAAAGGGGACAAAGTCCTGAGAGTGCGGTAACCCTGCAAAGCAGGCTAGTGAAAACACCAGGGGCTACTCCCTCTGCTACGAGCAAGAAAGAGACGCGGCATGGCGGCGGTGGACACGATTCCGATCGTGCTCACGGGGAAGCTGAAATCCCCCCCCACTGTATGGGGGTCCAGCTTCTCCTAGTATCACCCCTTGCTGCGTGTGTCAATGGTTGTGTGTCACCGTATGACACTCACCTGCTAGAAAGCTCACTCCCGTAATCCTTCTATCAGTTTTGTTATCACCGGCGTTCCCCAGCCACTGCTTTCTGAGTCCCTGTTGCAGTGAAACTGTTATATATCCTCACGAATATATATACCCATTTTCACCTGTTCTATCAGGTTATCGGTCCCACTTCACGTGAGTGGTGATTCCGGTTGGTTCGGCTCGCTTCGGTTCGTCCGATTCTATAAACCGTCAACACCGTTTTATTTACTGTCAACATCGCAGAATAATTTAACTGCGAACCGTACCAGCGGCATTTTTTCCGTCTCCGTTCCCTTTGCCGCTTCCGTTAACCGTGGTTTACCCTACCGATTGTGACTGGGAATCCGCGCACCGTTTCCGTCAACTTTGAGCATTCTGGATTATTTTTTACCCAACATGTCTCAACAGCGCCAGATCGGGCTCGCTGAGGCCCTCCGTTCAGCAAGGCGGGCTAGTGCCACGCCATCACCGTCACCCGTGGACTCCGGCGGTGCTACGCCGGGTCCGACACGCCCGAGAAGGATTGTGTCGACCGCTTCTTTGCGTTCACGTCCATCGTCACTGCGGCCGTCTCCGCTGCCGTCCGAATTCTTCAACGACCCGTCAGTCCTTGCCTCCACCCCGGTGGAGGAAGGTAGGGAAGAAGAGTATTTGGAGCAACTATCTTACGCCTTCACGTACTCCGCCGACATCATCGCGGTTTTACGGCCTGGAGGCTACAACCCTAAACATGGCTATACCCTCGACACCGAGACTGCTGACACCGACTTCAACGCCTTGATTGCGGCCTTCCGACATGTTTTGTACCCCGTGTCATTCCCCGAGTTCTCCAAGCTCCTCGACCTTGAGCACGACTACGATTACTACCACGTGGTGCTCAACGAGATCATTTTCACCGTCCTCCCCATCGTTCTTCGTGGTACGGCTCTGGCACTTTACACAGAGGCGGCTCGTTCCCACCCTGGGGACGGCCGTTACATCTTGCAGCGCCTCCGCTACGAGGTCGAGGGGGTCCCCGATTCCGACTCCGACCGTTTTTGGGTTAAAGATGCGCTCGATCATCATCAACGAGCCCGACGACCCGTCGCCGCAACTCACGGCAATCCGTACCCTTGGCGACAAGCACGCCAGGATCAACAACGACTACAGCGAGGCCAAGCGGGTGAAGGACCTTTGGCACATCCTCACCAACTCGGCCAAGCAATCTCCGTACGTCACCCCCCTGTACGTCAACGTCATCCGCGATTTACGGGGTGGTGCACCTTACTCATTCTCCACGCTCTGCCTGCGGATCCGCACGGTATGGCGCGAGGAGCTCGCTTTCGCCACCTCTGTGAAGGACACCGGCTACACCGTGCCTTCTGATGGTGGTGGTGGTGGGCGGGAGAAGAAGCCGTCCCTCAACTCCGTTTCCTTTGACCGTAAGCCCGCCTACACCACCGTACCCGTCGGTGAGTGGAAGGCGGAACCCGTTGGCGCCATGGTGAGGCGCTGGGTAGGTGTCGGGTACCCCTGCATTCTTTGCTTCCGCATGTGGGGTGTTACCGATGCACACCCTGACACCCGTGGATGCCCGTGGATGCTGCCCTTACATGTGTAAGGAGGCATTTGGCAGTGGGCGCGCGCCCGACACCGCGCTCCCCGCTGGGAAGCGGCCTCCGCCCCCAGATTTCGCTGCTGCCATCGCGGCCTTCCGGGCGACGGATTGCCCTGCCGGCGGCCCTCCGGTGGTGCCAGCCCCCCAGTCTGACGCCCCGGCGGACGTGGCAATCATGACGTTCGTTGCCCCCGTAATCGACCCGTCACCACAGCTCGCCCCGTTATCCGCATCTACGGCTGGCGAGCCGGTGGTGCCGTCTGCGGAGCCGCCGCTTACTCAGCCGGCTCTGCACTTGGCATGCTCTGACCCCGACGAGGTACCCGAGGACCCCGATGACGACGCCGCCCTTCATGGCTTCACTGAAGAGGACTTCGATTGGCCGGCTTTCCGAGAAACTCCGTGGATTCCTTCGATCGTCACCAACGCCAACACCAAAAAGACCGTAGAGCGGGACTAGCCCGCCTAGCCTGTTTATATGTCTCTTAGATGCCTAGGCAGCGCCCATGCACGGATGTGCTTCTAGCTAGGTTGGAAAAGGCCCCCTCGGCCTGGACACTAAATTGACATTGGGTTAGGGCTTAGGGTTTTCCTTGCTCTTGCATGGCCACTCACACCTTCGGGGTGAGGTGGTGTCACAGGAAGGCGCAGCCCACGTATGGGGGTCCAGCTTAATAATAATAATAAAACATTTACGCTAGCAAAGGGGACAAAGTCCCGAGAGTGCGGTATCCCTGCAAAGCAGGCTAGTGAAAACACCAGGGGCTACTCCCTCTGCTATAGCGCGCCCACAAAGGGGCTCAACCCACTTTTCAGCAGGGTGACATCTAGAGAAAAAGCTAGGTGCTAAGCAAAATACTCTAGAAGATGGAGAAACAACCATGGCCGGGTGAGTGGAGGGGCGGCTGAATCTGAGCGGTGGGGAGGGAAGTCGAAGAATTAAGGGGTATTTGGAGACGTTGAGGAAGGGGTCAGGGTGGGCGGGGGGAGAGGGGCGGTGGGGGGGGAGGGGGGGGAGGGCCCCTCCCCTATAGGACAGAGAGCCATCTTATATTGCAAGACTTTTGAAAATTATTGCAGGAGGGTTTGAAGAAAGTCGTTTGATTGCTGCACAGCTTCTGTTTCTGTCATGGTCTCACTGCTCGGGATGTCAACTGTACGCGGGTCAGTGTTCAAGGTGGTGGTGGTGTTTAACAGAAACACGTCTCGCCTATTTTTAGTGTGTTGCCTACAGATTCTTGAGAGTTTTTTAAGGAGAGGTTTAATCTTGGTAGCACTTCAAATTTGTCGCACCGGGTATTTTATTTGTCGTGTCGCAAGACAGATTGGAATTATACCGTGCGACAGAAATGAGCCGGGGGCTCATATCTGTCGCAGGTGCGACAATCATGAGTACCACGCTCATTTCTGTCGTGAAAATTCACAGAAAATTTCCGAAAATGAAATTAAGCTAGGGGGAACACAAACGAATAGTACCGCGAATATGACTTGAAAAACAAAATTACTGAAAGAGTAGTACCGCGAATATTACATAAAACACAGGTGTATTATACGATCACTTGGGGACATTCATATAGCACGGAGCATACATGAGTAGCAAGCAAGCAAGCATTTCAGATGGATAAAGATACTAAGAGAAAAACCGATTACTCTCTTAAAAAATATTAGCATAAATACTTATTACTACTAGGCTGCTAGTTTCTAATACAAGGATTCAACTACCCGAGGGCGATATGAAAATCTAAACTAGGAAACTAGAGCACAGCGCACGTTCCAAAATCTTCAGAACCAAAACGTTTCCTGCAGCACACGAACAACGAATCAGTCAGGACGTTGGGGATCGAACCCAATACCGACAGCCAACTGCTGTCCGCATTTCACCCTCGGGTGGGCGTCTACGTACAAAATATACGTTTTGAAAACAGCAGCGGGACAGTGGGTGGAAAATCTAAAATTCTGAACATCAATAATCGGCGAAACCTAAACAGAGCTTGAAGTAACAGGATGCCGCGAGCACTCTGCTGGCGGCATAAAAGGATGCTCGGCGTAAAAAACAAAACCTGCAAAAAACGAAACGCTGGTTAGTAAAGACGTTGGGAATCGAACCCAACCCATCGGAGAATCCCGCCGGTCTCCAAGCACCCCTTCAGCTTAGTAGGGCCAGAGGGAAAGATGCCGCCAGGAACGTTGCTGGCGGCTTCAGAAAAGGCACAGCATGAATTATACACTATGGCCGTTGCTGGCGCCTTCAGAAAAGGCACAGCATAAACCTGCAAAAAAACAGAGCGCTGCTCAGGAAGGAAGAATTCCTGTTGAAAATTGAACTCAAACCGTCAGGCGGGATGCAAAGACGCCCGACGGCCTCCAATCATCCATGTATCGCAGGATGGGCTGCTGGTGGGATGCGGCTCATGTGAGAACATCGCAGGAACGCCCCCCCGCCGGGTTCCACGCATGCACACGAAAACATGGTCGACATGAAATATCGCTAAAGAAAAGTAGCGCGCAAAAATCATTAATCAAACAAAAACACAAGCCGCGCGCTGAGACAGCGAGCAGGTAGGCGCAAGATAAGAGCTTGGAGAAAAATGAAAACGTTGCCGACCAGGATCATACCATATCCACTTTTGTCCGGGGCGCGCCGCCGATAGGAGTGGTGAGATGATCTTGAATGACGAGATGCGTAAATAATTGTAAATTCCGCATATCTTCGGTGTAAAATATGGAATTGTTACCCGTGTCTCTCGTTGTCGGTTACGACCGAACGGTCGAAACAATCCGGGGTAGGACTGCTGAGATCGGTAAACCTGTTATTAGAGCAGTTTTGCGACAAATTCATAATTGTAAATTCCGCATATCTTCGGGGTAAAATATGGAATTGTTACCCGTATCTCTCGTTGTCGGTTACGACCGAACGGTCGAAACAATCCAAGGTAGGACTGCTGAGATGCTATCGTATCATGATTGGTCGGTATAACGCGAGCGCTCGACACATTCATGGTAGGACTGCTGGCATGGATGGAAAACAGTATATATATCTTCGTGGTATAATTTTGAATTGTTAAACGTTTCTCTCGTTGTCGGTTACGACCGAACGGTCGAAACAATCCGGGGTAGGACTGCTGAGATGCTATCGTATCATGATTGGCCGGTAAAGCGCGAGCGCTCGACACAATCCGGGGTAGGACTGCTGACATGGGCAGAAAATTTTCGAAAGATTTCCAACGGCATAATTTTTGAGGGACAGCTCCTGCGGTGTGGCCTGTTGATGTCACTTTTTTCCAGGAAACCTGTTTCGCTCCTTTAAGGGAAACGAAATGAAAAACAGCATATTTCTGAAAAAGCTGCGAAGCGTCGTTAATATAAACGAATCTTTTGCGACACGACAAATAAAATACCCCGTGCGACACAAATGAGGGGCTACCGTTTAATCTTGCCACGGGGAACACCTATCGTGTTGAGGACAATACCAAAAAGAGGAGGAAGGTACCCCATGAGCGTAAGTACGTACTTTGGGCCATTTCACAGTGCTTATGAAGGGCTTGGAATTTGCATTGGTAATTGTCGTGTCATGGTGACCACCATAATAATGCTCAGCATCATTCTGATGATAGGGAGGGTCTTGAGTGGGCCATGGGCACAGCGAAGAAGGAAGTACTGTGTCGCTTTCGTTCAGGACTTCATTCCAAATATCGGGGTTGACTCCTGTGTATTCTAGCCTCTTCTCCGTGACTCTGGACTTAGGAAGGACATTGAGGAACCATCTGGCAATCTTTTTCTGTGTAGGCCTCCAGTCAAAGGCTGGTTGAGTATCACTGGGTGCACTGTCTGTAGCTATGATAACGACATCCGAAAAATCATCCTTATAGCATCCGCCACCTGGAAGAACGTAGGGGTCATCACCCGTCCAATAACCATGTGGGATAAATGGAATAGTGTTATGCGGGAATCTGAAAACAAGTGTAAAGCCTTTATCAAACCATCTTTTTTGGTTTTTGGGAGACAGCGGAAGAATCCATGTTCCTGAAAATCCAGGGACGGTGTTGGCCGCTTTATGTCCCATTTCCAAGGTAGTCATAACCGCCGAAGATTTGCCCTTATCCTTCCCATCAAAGGGGGGATTTCCGTAAACGATTCTGCCAATGCCTGTTATCGGGTCCACGTAGGCATCCCAAGCGAGACCATCAAAGCCGATTTTCCCATGATGGCAGAAGGGCCTGAGGGCTTTTTTCATTCTTGTGGTGGGTATGCATCTTCTCGAGTAAATTCTAGGGTGGGCATTTAGTGGGTTGGAGAAAAGTTCACAGCCGTTTTTGTCAAGGTTTCTGTCATCCACCAAAATATCTAAGAGGCTTCTTCTTATTGCGTAGCAGTTTTTAGGATCTCCCGATTCAAACTTACATGCATTGAGTGCTTCATGAATGTCGTGTGCCCTATTCGAGTACTCCGCAAGTGAGCATGGGACTGCTTTGTTGGAAAGGCGGTGCCAAGCCAAAAGTTTCCAAAACTCTTTCGTTTGGACATATTGGAGTTCGGGATATTTAATTGTTCCCGTAACATGGTCCACTTCGGGCTTAGCGGTCACAGCAATGGTATTCTTTTTTGAACTTGATGGACGGTACATGCTAGCTTCCGGGAGAGCGTGTAAGTATAATTCCTCATTCATTTCCTGTCTTAGGTCGGCAAGTGGAAAAAGTTTCGATGGCCGTGTTTTGATGTATGTGGTACCTTTTCCAGGGTTTAGCAGTTTAGGCTTTTCTGAGATTTCTTCGGCGATGATTTTCCTTAGTTAGCTATCTTGGGTTGTTCTAAGACTATACAAACTATTACTATGTCCTGGGCATTCAAGTTGGATGTGTTCGAAGGTGCATTTTGTATTCTGTTGGCAGTAGGGGCAGTTTTCAGTCCCGATTTTCCCCAGTTTAAATAAACGTGCTGGAGAGGCTTGAAGACCCAGTAGTTCTCTACTTCTAGAAGCGGTGAAAGCTTTAGGTGTTATTTTGGAAATATCTTTAGTGGGGGCGGTGTTATTCTCGTTGAGCATTCTCAGGTACTTCCCTTGGGAATGCAGAGTTCTCCAATTATGATAGTGTGAGAGTCGTTGAATTCTTGAGATGTGACTACGGATATCGCCTAAAATAGGGACCTCAAAAAAGAATAATGAGAAGGGTAGTTCCTCGGCAGGGTCGTAGCGGGAGATGTCTAAACAGCCCCCCCTGAATGAGGCTCTTTTACCAGTACGGTCCACTCTGTCATGGACTTTGTCATTATTGTGACCCCTGATCCATTTAAGGATGATTTTACTGTGGTCTCCTTCACTGTAGAAGCCAAGTTCTTCTAGCAGTAGGCGAACAGCCTGCACATCTCTGCGAATAGCTTCACGTAGTTTGTCCCGAGCACTCATGAATCTGCCATCCTTTGTTACAGCAGATATTGCAGCCATGGGGTCAATGGCATGTACCATTGGAGTCATGGATTTGAGGAGTTTCTCTTTTTGTTCTGTGAGTAGAAATCGCAGTCCCGCAATTTCAGCAAATGTACTACTCGGGTTTTGGATATCTTCCTTGATAAGAAGCCCCGGTGCGGAGAAAGTTCTTGAGGGGGGGATATTCATCTTCCGAACAAGTGGCATTCCGTTGTCAAAGTTTTTTATGGCATATGTTGCACCACTGCACGATGCTGTTTTCTTGCCAGCAAATAGAGAACCATCGCTTGCCATATCATAATCTTCCATTTGTTTGCTCTTTTCGGCGTTGGGGGTAGATTCTTCTTCCGAGTCGCTAGGACAGCTATATTCACTTTCTTCCTCCGCAGTTTTGTTTTTCATTCTGGCGATAATGGTCTCATACTGTCTGTCTGAGATGTAATCATAGTGTGAGTTAATATCACTGACTTTAGGACAGAAGAGGGCGGGTCCATATGGTCATTATATTCGAAAATAGAACCTGCGGGAATTAGGATGCAACCGTCATTGGTGATGCTATATTCAAGGTCGTATTGAAAACTGTTGGTTCCTTCGATTCTGGCAAAGACATTAGGGTTTATGGCATTGTTATTGTATTCGGTATATTGTATTGACATGGCCTCTAAGTCAATTTTGGTAATGTGAATAAGAGAGATGGAATTTCGGTCACCATTTCCTTTCCAATGAAACTCTCCCGTATCAGGGGGTACTATGTTGTCTCTATATTGTTTCTTGACATATCTGGCCTGTGGGTCCAAATCTACAGGGTTTTGAAGCATTTCCTTTTCGATTTCGGTTAGCCATCCAGGGGGTCTATTACCGTTCAGCCTGAAAAAGCCTTTACTTTCTTGCCAGTTTTTTAACATTCCACCGCAGGGAGTTAGAAAGGAACCTGTGTGCTTGAGGTTGTATTTTTGTATTGCGGAGGTAACATTCCTCGACATGTAGAGTTGTCTGGGAAGGGTGGTGATTAATGTGGTTTCACCCGCTTCATTTTCAGGGTAATTTTTAGAGTCGATAGCGTATCCAAGTTTTGCCATAATGTGACCTGTACGCCTAAACCAGTTAAAGCGTTTGTCTTTTGTGTGACTGTAGGTTGCATAGTGTGATAGGGGGAAGCCCGAGATGGCATTTTTACCCATTTCGTTGTTCATGTTTTGAATTATTATTTTAAGCCATAGATTGTTGTTTCTACGGTATAGTGAGATGAGGTGGGGATCAATGATACGGTCCGTGTGGTTGTGCTGCCAATATTCGTGTTCATCTGCAGAACACAGGGTGTTCATAGTTTCAGTAATACACGACGCGGTTACAATATCGAAGACACTATCAATACCGTACCCGCCTTGGCAGACTGCTGTCCAGATTATTTGGTGATTAGTGTCAACTGGGCAGCCCAAATATTTAATTATAAACGAAGCTATCAATTTGTCTAATAATTCAATTGCGACATTCTTTGAGGAGTTGGCAATTGCTGAGGTAACTTTAAGGGGGTACGCCATCCTCGGAACTACAACCGCATTTATAACATATCTTAGCTGGTGTAGAGTCATGTGTTGCAGTTGGATGGATATTAGAGTAGATTTAAGTCTGTCAATAAGGATTTCCGCCTGTTTGTCCCATTCCCCATTTAGTGCAAACCATACTCCGAGGTATCTGTTTACCTCTTTGCTGTTGGAGAAATCGAGAAAATCTGGTGACTCAGGGGGTATCCATTTCGAATCAATGGAAGGACTTGAGGCATTTGTATTGGGCTCCAGATGACCCCCTGAGATGAGTAAATCATCGGACAGGTCATATCGCGTTACCATTTTGCCCTGAGGTTTGATGCGCTTTCTGTAAGAGTATTTGGATTTCTTAACATTGATGGGAATGCCGATGAAGCTCATAAATTCATTAACTATACCTAGCATGTCTTGAACTTCGTCTTTAGTTTTCCCCACGAGAATGATGTCATCACAGAAGAACCGTGCAAAGATATTTAAAGGGGTGTCCTTTTCTCATAGGTTTTGAGAGGGAGGAACGGTAACATTATTTCCTGGTTTGTCTGGTCTATGGCGTTCCGAGTTCAGTTCATATCCATATGTGGTTCCTGTCGGGTTTGCACCGTTTGCTCTTTTTGCTAACCAAATTGCCAGAATGTCCATAATGGCTACAAACCTTAGTGGGCTCAAAACTTCTCCCTGAGGAACTCCACATTCGAGGGACCATTCATCCGTGAGGCCTTCTTCAGTAAGTACCATTCTAGAGGCATCATTGGTGATGTCTGAGATGATGTTAATTATTTGTGATGGGAGTCCTAACTTTCTGAGCGCTAAATTGCTCATCCAGAATTCGGCTCTGTCAAATGCTTGTTTGAGGTCCAGGTAAACTACGTGGAGGTCTTTGTCGTATCTATTGGCATCCGAAATTACTTCATTCAAAATTTGGAGTGAGTCATCTATGTTTTTATTCGGAAGAAAGGCATCTTGAATGGGAACGAGAATGGGGTGGGTGTTGAGTATTGTTTTGAGACGGTTTGCAATTATTGTGTTAAATGGTAGCACTTCAAATTTGTCGCACCGGGTATTTTATTTGTCGTGTCGCAAGACAAACTGGAATTATACCGTGCGACAGAAACGAGCTTGGGGCTCATGTCTGTCGCAGGTGCGACAATCATGAGGACCACGCTCATTTCTGTCGTGAAAATTCACAGAAAATTTCCGAAAATGAAAATAAGCCAGGGGGAACACAAACGAATAGTACCGCGATAATGACTTGAAAGACACACTTATTAAATAAATAGCACCACGCGAATGATATACAACGCACTCTATTAAATCGTTAGTTGGATGATGCTATACAAATATATGCATGCTAGCACAGGCAAACAGGTATAGCAAGCAAGCATATTCAAGAAACATTCACGGCATTCACAAATCACAACTTAAAATATGACACAGTTAATATTGTTTTACACATTCGTTCTAGACTAGGCTTCTACTTAAAGGGTTCACCAGTCCAAGGCAACAGGTGAAACTGGCCTACAAAGTTAGCAACAGGTAAAAATATCGAAATCTATGCCGTTCCCCGCCTGCAACACACGAACACGGAATCTGTCAGCACATTGGGAATCAAACCCGATATACCGACAGCCGGTACTTCGTCCTCGGGTGGAAGGTTACTCACCAGATATCTTAATTTTGACAGCAGACTAGGACCAGTTCAACAGGAGGTCTGAAATTACTACAAGAAATCAACCTGCGTAAACAATGCAGGGCAACGGAAGTCAACGCCGCCAGCAACGTTGCTGGCGGCTTCAGAAGAAGGACAGCGTCAGCACGGCAACCTGCAAAAATACGAAACGCTGGTCAGTAAAGATGTTGGGAATCGAACCCAAACCGCCGGGCTGTAAAGAAACCCGCCGGTCTCCGAGCATCCCATAATTTTAGAAGGGCATGTGGGAAACACGGATGCCGCCAGCAGCATTGCTGGCGGCTTCAAAAAAGGCACAGCATACACGGCAACCTGCAAAAGTAAATCACTGCTCAGGAAAGAAGAATTCTGGGAATTGAGCCCAAACCGTCAGGCGGAATGTAAAGACGCCCGACGGTCTCCAAATATCCCTATATCGCAGGAAACTAGAATCGGCTGCTGGCGGGATGCGGCTCATGTAGGAACATCGCAGGAAGCCCCCCCCGCCGGGTTCCACGCATGCACACGAAAACATGGTCAATATGAAATATCGACAAAGAACGGTAGCGCGTAAAAAAACATTAGTCAAACAAAAATACAAGCCGCTGAGACTGCAGGTAGGCGCAGGATGAGACCTTGAGGAAGAATGAGGCGTTTGCCAGAATATCATATCATATCATATCCATTTGTGTCGGCGCCGCGCCGCGTGTCTCCCGATACTTGTAGGAGTGGTGAGATGATCTTGAATTGCGAGATGCGTAAATAATATATAATTGGAAATTCCGCATATCTTCGGGGTAAAATATGGAATTGTTACCCGTGTCTCGCGTTGTCGGTTACTAACGATCGATCGAGAGAATCCTGGGTAGGACTCCTGAGATCGGTAGACCTGTTAGAGAAGTGTTGCGACAAATTCATAATTGGAAATTCCGCATATCTTCGTGGTATAATTTTGAATTGTTAAACGTGTCTCTCGCTGTCGGTTACGAACGATCGGTCGAGAGAATCCGGGGTAGGACTGCTGAGATGCTATCGTATCATGATTGGCCGGTAAAGCGCGAGCGCTCGACACAATCCGGGGTAGGACTGCTGACATGGGCAGAAAATTTTCGAAAAATTTCCAACGGCATAATTTTTGAGGGACAGCTCCTGCGGTGTGGCCTGTTGATGTCACTTTTTTCCAGGAAACCTGTTCCGCTCCTTTAAGGGAAACGAAATGAAAAACAGCATATTTCTGAAAAAGCTGCGAAGCGTCGTTAATATAAACGGATCTTTTGCGACACGACAAATAAAATACCCCGTGCGACACAAATAAGGGGCTACCGTGTTAAATAGTTTAAGACCCGTTTCCAACATTGTGAGAGGTCTGGAATTATCTATTGTACATGGTGCAGAGGGGTTTTTAGGGATTGGAAGGATGACCCCATATTTTGCACTCTTAGGAAATCTCCCAGTTATACGAATGTGGTTAAAAAGTGAGACAGTAACTTCTTGAAAATTCTCTGGGCCCTTGATCCACTGCGAGTATCTCATTCCTGAGGGTCCTGGTGCTGTGGAGATACCACAGTCCGAGTATGCTTGTTGAAGTTCTTTGTGCGTGATTTCTGTCAATAGTCTCGCGGCGGCCGTATCGGGGATTTTAGGGCTATCCTTGAGAATGGCATTGAGCCACTGTGGAAGTTCATCTGGCTCATTCGGGTTTGTAGAAAATAATTTTTTATTTTTGTATTCATCTAGTGTTGTGTTTAGTCTTTCTGTTTTTATCTCAGGTATCTTTCCATCACTTCCTGGGGTTGCGGCTGCACCTTTTTCAGTAGGTTTCATCTTTCCCATGACTGTGTCTAGAAACCTCGTCCAGCTTCTCCTAGTATCACCCCTTGCTGCGTGTGTCACTGGTCGTGTGTCACCGTATGACACTCACCTGCTAGAAAGCTCACTCCCGTAATCCTTCTATCAGTTTTGTTATCACCGTTTTCCCCAGCCACTGCTTTCTGAGTCCCTGTTGCAGTGAAACTGAGTCCCTGTTGCAGTGTTATATATCCTCACGAATATATATACCCATTTTCACCTGTTCTATCACGTGCCCCGCCTCGGGTAAAACGGAGTCGTTCGGGAACACGGGGGTTTTGCGCATAGATCGGCTTGAAAGCGGATGCGCGAATCGAAGCGGTTCGCGGCTCCGGCTACCGGTTCCGTCAGCGCGCAACCATGCTCAGTGACAGGAAGTGTGAAATATATATATAGTGAATATATATATATATGCACGCAGGCAAAGAAAGCTGTGCAGTGGCTCGCACGGGTTTCGCAGTCAAAAAGATGATCGAATAAAATACTTAGGTGTTTTATGAGCTGAGAGTTGGGAGCCTGAACCTGACACCGCAGATCGAGTGGTGACACAAGAGCAGGGCTGCCGACCCCCCTGGGAGAGGGGGGGCAGAAGTCACTGCTTCCATGACACCATCTCACCGCGAAGAGGTGAGGTGCCAGGCAAAGGAGACAGCAAGCAAACACACCCTAAACCCTAGCAATACAAATTGTTACGGGCCCATTGGGGCTCCCCAGTGTCAATCTAGAGCGGCACTCCGCACAGGCTGCAATCCGAAGCAAGATGCTAAGCTAGAGGCTAGGTGACGTGCGATGTTTCTTTCAAGGTGCACCACCAGACGGAGGTGCAAAGCCGTGATCGGTTACGGCCGATTTGCCGAGGTCCGTGGGCGGGATGTAGACGGGGCCAGAGCGGAAAGCAGGCCAGTCGGTGTCGTCCTCCTCGTCAATGTACCCAGACAGCGCCATGGCGCCAGGCACCCACGCCGCCTCACCAGCATCAAGACCGATGACAGGCCCGTTGTCCATCTCGTACGAGTCGGGAGCGGGCTCGATGGAACGAACGTGCATGACAGCTGGGCCCTGCGGCGCGGTGTCATCCTGCGGTGCCGGCTCCACCTGCAGAGCACGAGCGGCAGGAGCGGCGGATGGAGGCCACGCAGACAGAGGTGGCGGCTTCGAGGGAGGGGGCGGTGCATCCGGTGGTACACGGTCAGGGCTAAATGCTTTGGTGCACGAGTAGGGGCAAACACTTGCAGTGCCCAGGTGTGCGTCGGTCACCGCCCAGAGGCGGAAGCAAGTGACACAGGGGCTACCTTTTCCTTCCCATTGAAGATAGCGGACGCCCTTGACGGGCTTCCAATCGCCGACGGGCTTCTCCCTACGGCGCGAGCCGAAGGAATAAGCGGAGCCACCAGGGGACCCGCCACCACCGCCTCGGGCACCACCACCAGCCGCTGAGCCACCACCACCGGACACCGGCTCGGACCTGCGCGCCAGCGGGAACTCGTCGCGGAAGACCTTGCTGAGGCGGAGGGCGAGGGAGGAGTAGGTGAAGTGTTGGCCCATGCCCAACTCACGGAGCACCACCAGGTAGAGGGGCGCGAAGTGGGGGGAGGAAGCGGCGGATGCGCGGAGGACGGCGTACAGGTCCTGGACGAGGTCGCTGTCGGCGTAGGATGGGTTGAGCTTGCGGTGTTTGTCCGCAAGCATACGGAAAACCGCAAGTTGGGGGGCGGGCTCAATGGTCTCGTCGATGACCACAGCGCGAAGGCGAACCCAAAACCGATGAGGGTCGGGGTCTCCAATGCCTTCAACGTGATAACGCAGCCGCTGCAGTGCGCAGCGGCCGTCATGGGGGTGCACGAGGGAAGACTCCTCGTAAAGGGTCAAGGCAGTACCGCGGAGAACCGTTGGGAGGACGATGTAGATGAGCTCGTTCAGGGTCAAGTGGTACACCTCGTACTCGTTGTCCAGATCCAGAAGCTTCAGGAACTCGTCGCGGGACACAGGGCCAAAGACATGAGACATGTTGGCCAAGAGGACCGCGAAATCGGACTCAGCTTCGGGGGTGTCAAGGGTAATGCCAATTTTGGGCTTAAAGCCGTGGGCACAAAGTAGCTTCGATAGTTCCTCCCCATAGGAGAAGGCGAAGTCGAGCTTGTCGGTGAATTCTTCACGTTGAGAAGCTCGAACTGGAGTGGAGACCCATACATCGCTGTCGGCATGAAACTCAGCAGAGGTCGCGGACCGAGAAATCGGCGTTGGGCGGCTCCGCAAAGAGGACATCCGAATGATGGGGTCGTCATCCCCGCCAGGACTGGAAGCAGGGGTAGAATGGGGGGACCCCCCGCTAGCGGCGCGGGCGGCCCGAAGCCGACTGCCGAGAGGCGTGTTGGCGGCTGCTGACATGTTGGGTAAGACGTAGTCGAAAATGGTGGCCGTAAGCGTGCGTTGCGCACGAAGACAAGGATTGGGCGTTACGCTCAAATAAAGAACTGCGGATGCTGTTGCAACACGTTTGGGGGGGAGGGCGCGGAGGAACGGTACGTGACTGCCGGCCGGTTTGATGAGAAGTGACGTTGCGTCACTGTATACCGCGTTGCGCGGGATCCGAATGAAAGCTAAAAAGAACGTGAGAAACCACCAGCTAGTGGTAACCCATAACCTGACAGGAAGTGTGAAATATATATATAGTGAATATTCATTATATGTCACAACTATGAACACGCTTAGAAGGGGTCCCTCGGGCACCCCTGAAAGGCCTGTCACACCCCCCATATTCAGTCACGCTACCGCAGCCCATGTCAGACCCCACCGCAGTTGCCCCCATTGCGCCCGTCTCAGCCGACAGCAAACGCCCCAGCCATGACCCCCTTTTTCATTAATTGTCATTCCCCCCCTCAGTCACGGTCCTACCCCAGTTCATTGTCCGCTCGAGCGCCCGGAGCATATCACGTTCACCCTCCTGCTCAGATCGCCCTCCCAGTTTAAATCATGCACGACGCCTCGCCAAGCGCTACATCGACGTCGCCGCGACCAGCCCGTGCCGATCCGCGAGAACCGCAGAGCGTCGAGCACGACATCACGCGAAGTGACATCACGACACGACCACACATGACGTCTCGGCAATGCATGACAGGGCAAACGCAAGCGCGCGTTGACACCAAACGCCGCTGTCACTGGGAACCAATGGTCACAGGGCATCCGAAACGACAATGGCATTCACGGACTTTCACTATGCTCGCGTGAGTATTTAGCTAGCTCTGCTTTCGAAAAGTTAGATCCGAACCTTTCAAAACCATTCCGCGGTATAGTGATATTCGCCTCTTGTGGCCTAGTATTAAATGTGATATTTGCATACATATACTTTGAATCCACATGAGAGCTTTGTCACTAGCAGTTTGTAAGAGTCTGGTTCGGATCCCCAGAGTGCCGTCACGCCACTCTGACGTATGTGCGAAGTCGTGACGTTGTGCTTGCTTTATCTGTGAATTGCCCCCTGTGTTGCTCGTTTGCCTTTCTGCTTTTCATGCTTCCATCTGAGCCTGAATTTACAGTCTGCGAGTGCAAGTTAGGCCCGCGCCCGTTTTGCGAATCCACGAGCCGGCGCGGCAGAAGCGCGTTGCCGCCTGGCATGTTTTACGTGGCATAGCAGTAGAAACGCATGTCACCGTTCCGCAGCGCTGGAGATCCTCAGCTGTCCGAAAACATTCACGAATTCACAACACGCTCACGAATTCCCGCAGAGGGGCATTTTTCCCGTTGAGCGCCTAGCGGCGAGATAGCCCGAAGCTGCGTTTGTCATTAATTCACACCCGTGACGGCGGACCGTCACAGGCACTCTCAGCGGTATTCACGTGTGTGCACGATGCGCTCGGCCTTTTTGTGCCATATTTCGTACCAATTGCTTTGCGAATTCGAACCGCGCAGGGCTTGCTTGCCGAATATGCTCAAACCGGCGTGTGTGACCGGCGTTTGGGAATGCACAACCGTAGCCGCGCCAACTCGAGCCGTGACACCTGACTTTTGCTGTTTGACGAGGTTGTAGCCGCACCCATGTTTTTCCCACAGTTTGTAAGATGTTAACTTTTGTGAATTCGAACTGCGCAGGCTGTGGCAACGTTGAATTCCCCGAACGGGCCTGTGTGACAGGTTGTGGGAATTCACGGCTTACGGCGCGTCAGCGCGAGTCCAAACACCCGACTGCAACCTTTTGGCAGCATTGCAGCCGAATGTCGTTCCTTCAGTTTTCATTGTGTTTGTATTTGTGAATCCGACCCTTGTGGGCGTTGGCAACGGTGAAATCCCCGACGGGCCTGTATGACAGGTTGTGGGAATTCATGGTTGGCGACGCGCCAGCTCGGGTCTGGACACCTGACCCATGCCTTTTTGCCATGCGTGTGCTCGAAGCACGCCTTTGCCCGTAGTTTCTTTCATAATTGTCGACGGGAACTTGTGCTTGGTTGCTCGAAGGGCACCAACTTGGCCTCGTGGCAGGTTGGGGGCATTCACCACAGGAGCCGCTCGTGCTGCGACCTGGGCGCACGGCACGAGAGCCGCAGTGAATGCCCAATTGCAAAGTGTTGTTTCGTTCTGCTGGAACGGTATCACCTAACAGGGTGCCGAACCTCTTCGTTGGTTTTGAAAGTTTCCTCGGATCTCCTTTGTTTTCACTTGTGTGTGAACTCCTATGTGATGGCACCAGGCTCGCGCGCGGAGTGACACGGCAGCCATAGGCTCAGTGCACTTCAGGCCAGCTTGTGCATGCCTGACATTGGTTTTCAAACTTTGTAGCAGATTGGGTCAGCAACTTTTGTTGAGGGTGCTTCTGTTTTGACTCTTTAGCAGGGGTACAGTGCTTCGCAGCCATGGCGCCTGAGACGCCAGCTTTGCGCAGTTCTGCGACCTTTCAGTGCCATGCCAACTGCGACACCTGCTTTCGGCCCTTCCAGCCATTCCTCCGGGCCAAAGCGGCTGTGCTCCTTTCCTTGCCTTTTCGGGTTGGGGGAGGCTCTGTATGGTTTGGTGTGCAGGTCCACGAAACCAACTTCACTGGTGGGTATCAACCCACAACAAACGCACGTCACCCTCAAGCTCGCAGCCCACCGGCAGCAGTGACTCGCCGACTCCGCAAGCGCGCTCTTCCCTACTCACTCTTATACCTCCTGTCTCCATTTCCCTGACTCCTGACTCCTGACTCCTGCCCTCACATGAAAGGCCCGACAAAGGCGCGTTCTGCCCTGAAAGGCGCGTTCCACCCTGAAAGGCGCGTTTCGCCCAGACGGCGCACATCACCAGAATGGCGCGCATCACCAGGATGGCGCGTTTCGCTTGAAAGGCATGTTCACCTGAAAGGAGCGCTTCACGCGAAATGTGCGCGTCGCCTGAAATGCTTGATTCGCTGGTATGCGCCTGTCGCCTGAAACACGCGTATCGCCCGAAACGCTCGACTCGCCTGAACGACGCGCACCGGCTGAAAGGCGCGTTTCGCCCAGACGGCGCACATCACCAGAATGGCGCGCATCACCAGGATGGCGCGTGTCGCCTGAAAGGCATGATCGCCCGAAAGGCGCACTTCGCACGAAATTGGCGCGTCGCCTGAAATGCTTGCTTCGCTGCAATGCGCCTGGCGCCTGAAACACGTGTATCACCCGAAACGCTCGACTCGCCTGAATGGCGCGCACCGCCTGAACGACGCACACCGGCTGATAGGCGCGTTTGCCTGAAATGCGCATATCGATAAAATGTGCGCATCGCCTGAAACGCGCGCATCGCCTGAAATGTGCGCATCGCCTGAAATGCGCGCATCGCCTGAAATGTGCGCATCGCATGAAATGTGCGCATCGCCTGAAATGCTCGATTCGCTGCAATGCGCCTGGCGCCTGAAACACGCGTATCGCCCGAAACGCTCGACTCGCCTGAACGACGCACACCAGCTGAAAGGCGCGTTTCGCCCAGAATGGCGCGCATCACCAGGTGTCCACTACCCACGCTTAGGTACATCGCGATGTACCTAACTATATGTGGACGTTTAACGCCGCGGTGCGCCATATTCTCGACGCGGGGTCGTGTGGCCCATTTCAGCCATTGTCAACATGTCCCTTTTGGTCCTGATGCATTTGGTTTATGGTATTTAGCTCAATACGATAGTCTAGGCAGGTCATCCATATTGACAATTTCCAGAAAATGTACATTTTCAAAACTCCGAAAATCTTAGGTACATCCCTTAGGTACATCGCGTTTGATGCATGTGTACGACCGCTAAATGATGAATATCGATACATATTAGTTACAATGGTATTAAACACCCCTTAGGGCAGTTGTGATTTCAGGGGCTTGCACTTAAACACTCAAGCACGCCTTCACTCGACACGCCGTTGTGGGTACCTATAACTGATCCCACAGTACGTGCATGCACGAAAATCGGCATTTCGCCTTAGGGTTTCGCACGTACGAGTGAACGATATTCACCAGGTGGGGTTAGAGGCTTGTATGGAAATTATAATAATGAACATGTCATAATAATGAAGACTCTAGTCATTTATAAGCATAATATGCCACTTACTAGTCCGATTATGGCTGGGCTAATCCACCTGCGCCTACTCGTTCAATATGTGATACTCGTTGAGATGTCAACCTTACGGATACCGCAAGTAAGGTGAATAGCGCGGAGGGGTAATATTCTTTTAGATTCTCCAACTATACATAGGAAGTGTACTTTATCGAGGTCCACTACAAGGATCCAGCCGAACGTTCGCAGAAAGAAAGATGCCGAGCGTGCCGAATACGACGGGAAAACGTTTATTTTGACCTGGGTTTTTTGTTTTCTTCAAAAAGAGTGATTTTGAATGCATCAGAGCGTATATCGTACGGATCGGATACGAATGTTGGATCATAATATCGATAGAAGAGGGTGTCTATTGGTTAATTGTCACTACAATGCGCACAAAACGTCGGATTTGGGCCTTGATTTGATCTGTACGGCTTAGGTACATCGTTATGTACCTAAGGCCCTTGGGTACATCCCCATGTACCGAAGGGTAGTGGCCACAGGATGGCGCGTGTCGCCTGAAAGGCGTGTTCGCCCGAAAGGCGCACTTCGCGCAAAATGTGCGCATCGCCTGAAATGCTCGATCTGCTGCAATGCGCCTGTCGCCTGAAACACGAGCATCGCCTGAAACGCTCGATTTGCTGCAATGCGCCGGTTGCCTGAAACACGTGTATCACCCGAGATGCGCACACCGCCTTTTCCCCCCCTTAACAGAACAGCCAGCCGCGTGACAGTGGCCAAGAATTCCACGTGACAGTGGAACACCACTCCTGAAGATTTCAGGACGACCGCGTGACAGTGGTCCCAACAGCCAGCCGCGTGACAGTGGCCGAGAATTCCACGTGACGGTGGAACACCACTCCTGAAGATTTCAGGACGACCGCGTGACAGTGGTCCCAACAGCCAGCCGCGTGACAGTGGCCGAGAATTCCACGTGACAGTGGAACACCACTCCTGAAGATTTCAGGACGACCGCGTGACAGTGGTCCCAACAGCCAGCCGCGTGACAGTGGCCGAGAATTCCACGTGACAGTGGAACACCACTCCTGAAGATTTCAGGACGACCGCGTGACAGTGGTCCCAACAGACAGCCGCGTGACAGTGGCCGAGAATTCCACGTGACAGTGGAACACCACTCCTGAAGATTTCAGGACGACCGCGTGACAGTGGTCCCAACAGCCAGCCGCGTGACAGTGGCCGAGAATTCCACGTGACAGTGGAACACCACTCCTGAAGATTTCAGGACGACCGCGTGACAGTGGTCCCAACAGCCAGCCGCGTGACAGTGGCCGAGAATTCCACGTGACAGTGGAACACCACTCCTGAAGATTTCAGGACGACCGCGTGACAGTGGTCCCAACAGCCAGCCGCGTGACAGTGGACGAGAATTCCACGTGACAGTGGAACACCGCTCCTGAAAATTTCAGGATTTTGACTTAGTGACAGCAGTCAACCCAGGCAACCACACGACAGTGGAACTGCCGTTCCACACGTCCCCTGCTTAAGGGGTGAGGTCTGCGTGTGCAGGCGTCAAACCACCAACCAGCTGCCACCTCACCAACACCATCATCCGACGCAGCCGCAGCCACCTCACCAACACCAACAACCGACGCAGCCGCAGCCACCTCCTCCACCACGCCTCCTCCGCCGCCTTCGCCGCCGCCTTCGCCGCCTCCTCCACCACGCCTCCTCTGCCACCTTCGCCACCTCACCACGCCTCCTCCATGCCTTCGCCACCTCCTCCACCACGCCTCCTCCGCCGCCTTCGCCACCTCTTCCACCCACGCCGCAGACCGACATCGTCATCACCCACACCACCGCCTCCTCCACCTCGTTGTCACCACCATCACCCTCACCACCGCCTCCTCCACCTTGTTGTCACCGCCATCACCCCTACCAGAGCACCACCTCCACCAACGTCGCCCACCAGAGCACCACCTCCACCAACGTCGCCCACCAGAGCACCACCGCCACCACCCTCGCCACCCCGCTCACCATGAACCATGTACAAGCAATACGGCAGCCCAACAGTACAACAATTCCCCTCACCACCATGCCTCCACAACTCTCCCAGCAGCCACCTCACCAACACCATCAACCGACGCAGCTGCAGCCACCTCACCAACACCATCAACCCACGCAGCCGTCAGATCACCCCGTCGCAGTCGTCCGTCGTTGTCGGTCGTTGTCAGTCGTTGTCAGTCGCAGGTGTCCGTCGTTGTCAGTTGTCAGTCGTCCGTCCGTCACAGTCGTGTGTCGTCGTCCGTACCCAACAAATCAGTACCAAACTACGCCATCCACCTCTCCACCATACCATGCACGTGCATCTCTGAGCCCCCAGATCGGGGGGGGGAGGAATACCCACAGCACGTCTCGCATCATCACAGTGCCACCCCAAAACGACAAAAGCCCCAACTCTACGTTCTCAGCAGCCCCAACGCAACAGTCCCAAACGCCCCAACTCCACATTTTTCACCATCCCTAACGCAACATTCCCAAAAGCCCCAACTCAACCTTATCAGCAGCCCCAACGCAACAGTCCCAAACGCCTCAACGCCACATTTTCACCCTCCCTAACGCAACATTCCCAAAAGCACAAACTCCACATTGTCAGCAGCCCCAACGCGACATTTCCCAAAAGCCCCAACGCAACATTCCCCAAAAGCCCCAAC